>CP139509.1:39741325-39822331 GCA_021014915.2 Artemisia tridentata subsp. tridentata | reverse complement strand
TAAATGTTGAGGTAAAACCTTGCGAGTAGGTCTCACTTCTAAGTACCGTCATTCGGAGTGATTCCTTCGGACCTTGCTGACTCCTACACACAAGAGACACACGCGTTAGGCTCGCCCTGGGTTTTATCCCAAGGCCCACCTCCAGCGTGAGAATAAGTATCGAGCGATTATAGTTTGAACAGTAATACGAGAGTAACAGTAGTAGGTGTGAGAATTCAATGCATATTATAAATGAGGTGTGGGTATTTATACTACCCACACCTACTGTATCTACTTACCTCGGGACTAAGCGAGTTGACCTATGTCTGACCTAGTGAGTAGGTGTCAGACCACGTGGGGAACACAATCCCGTGAAATCTGGAGAGGTGTCGGTTGATGGGACTATACAGTATAACTGTCGGTAGGCGTGCCCGAAGATGAGGGTGGAGTCCGGAGGAAACGATCGTCCGGATACATAAGAACATTCCGGACGACATCGTGTCGTCCGGACACATACACCAACATGTCCCCCCCAGTATTGTAGCATCGGTTGAAGATCGATGGTGCAATACTTAAATAATGTCTTTATGGATGAACGGTACACACCGTTCGGACACATACACCAATATGCCCCCCCCCCCAGTATTGCATTATTAGTAAAAGACTGATGATGTAATACTTAAAGAGTACCTTGTGGCCTTTCGGTCTGAGTCATTCGGACATGGCTTTCATTCCAGTGGCCCATAAGCCGGTGTTTCATAAGGTGAGTTGGGTCTTTTAGACCATATACACCTTTGTCCGCTTCCTGTACAAATAAAACATAATTCTGGGGGCACAAACTTATATGTTTACAATCAGCAGTAGACATCGGCACGAGGTCCGCTTTTAATTTGTCTATGATGCAATACTTTAAGATATTTATCGTTACTTCCAGTATTTCCTTTGCATGCTGTGATTGGATTCAATCCGATGGTTAAAGGGCTCGTCAAGCCTTGTTGGGCTAGTTTAGTTGTAGGCCCATGGGCCAAATAAAATAGTATTTATTTGAACGCCAATAACTGCGCGCCACGCGTGTCTTCATCCTGGGTATCTAACGTTCCACAATTTGCCACGTCAACGACTGGCAGGCTGACGTGACCTTTTTGCTTGTTTCTAGGTTTTTTCCTATATATATACCGGTTTATCTCTTCATTTTTTACTTTCAACTGTGTATTCTCTTTCCTTGTCTTCGGTGTTGTACATTTTCCACGACCGTTCGCCCGTTGAGAAATTCCGAGAGGTGCGTTTCATTCTTTCTTGTAATTATCTTTGGTATTTGTTCCGTCGGCATCCTTTTAGATATGGCCGTTGAGATGAGCGCACAGGGGAATCCCCCACTAGTCAGTAAGCTTGGGCCTCAGTCCGGTAGGATAGCTCCTAAGTTCGACATGCATGTACATACTTCCAAATTGACGCAGGGTGAGTTGGATCGTGTGGTTGGGGAATTTGGAATCCCCTTAGATTTACAGCCCACGCTTCCTCCGGCAGGCATGAGAGCCATGAAATGCTTTGAGGAGGTGTTGACCGGATTAAAGCATTGGAAGGATCATTTCTTTTTTATCGACCGGAGGGCAATTCCGCAGGCAATGCCATGGAGGCATAGGGATTCCAAAGTTACCGACGAATTTCCGGAGTCGTATTCCGAAAGGGACGCTGAAATGATTGCCAAGAAGGTGATTCTCTTGAGAAAGCCCTCGGCTGCTCTTCTATGGATGACGGGGCTTAGTAGAGTTTTTGAGTATCCTGGATATAAGGGCGTTCTAAAGGATGCCGATGGGCATGGTAACACAAATTTCCTATTATCGTTTTATAGGGTCTGTCTGTTTCTCGGCTTGGCCTTGACTTATTGCGTGTTGTTGTTTTGTTTTTTTTTTGTAGTTCTTTCCATGGCGGAGTATTTGGAGCTTCCGGTGGAGATTGATGTTGAAGTTGGCAAGGGGGACCCTTTAGAAAGGGAGAACCAAAGGCCGAAGCGAACAACTGATCCTTTGGAACCGGGGAGTGTTATTCCTGCGACCACTCCCTTGCAGAAGGTAGTGGAGAGGCCGAACTTGAACGTGCTAACCGCTAGAGAAGAGAAGGAGAGGAAGAAGCAGGCAGCTGAAATAGAGGGAAAGAAGAGGAATGTTGAGGGCCCGTCGGTGGTTCAGAAGTCTAGGAAGAAGAAGAAGATTAAACAGAGGGAGGGAGATGAACCGTCTGATCATACGCTTGATGTCTCCCCTATTAGCCATGTTGAGCCGCAGGTGGCTGACAATACTGTAGGGAACCAGGGTGAAGGAGGAGGGCCGGAGCAGGAGACTGGAAACGGGGGTGGTAATCCGGAAGTTCATGTATCTGAGCCTGAACATACTGTTGAGAGCAATCTTGCGGAGCAACTTGTTGAGGAAACTCACCCAGAAAACCAGCAGTCTTCTTCTGATGGTGAGGAATATCCTTTTTAAAAATTTTTTGTATATATTATTATTATTATTATTATTATTTATTATTATTATTATTATTATTATTATTATTATTATTATTATTATTAGAGTAAACTGCAAAATACATCCCTGTGGTTTGACCAATTTCGCACCATACATCCAAATCTTTTTTTTCTAACTTATACATCCCTCCGTTAGTAAAAGTTAAACACCATACATCCACGAGGACGAACGGTGCAAAGCGTTTCTCCGTTATCTCCTAACGAGATAAAAATTGTTTGCACCGTTAGTCCTATGGTTAAGTCTATTTGCACCGTTAGTCCTATGGTTAAGTCTATTTGCACCGTTAGTCCTTTGTTACATTTTCGTCCGATTTTTTTTCGTTTTCGTCTGTTTTTTTACGTTTTCGTCCGATTTTTTACGTTTTTGTCTATTTTTTTACGTTTTCGTCCGATTTTTTACGTTTTCGTCTGTTTTTTTACGTTTTCGTCAGATTTTTTACATTTTCGTCTGTTTTTTTTACGTTTTCGTCCGGTTTTTTACGTTTTCGTCCGATTTTTTACGTTTTCGTCCATTTTTTTACGTTTTCGTCCGATTTTTTACGTTTTCGTCCATTTTTTTACGTTTTCGTCCGATTTTTTACGTTTTCGTCCGATTTTTTACGTTTTCGTCTATTTTTTTTACGTTTTCATCTGTTTTTTTACGTTTTCGTCCGATTTTTTACATTTTCGTCTGTTTTTTTTACGTTTTCATCCATTTTTATACGTTTTTGTCCGGTTTTTTACGTTTTTGTCCGATTTTTTACGTTTTCGTCTGTTTTTTTACATTTTCGTCCGATTTTTAACCCATCAACAACAACCAATTTAACCACAACTATAACTAAGAACTATTCAACGTTAATTTGCCGAGACCATCATGGTCTCGGCTTAACTCTCGGTACAGCCAACACCCAAACGGACCCATGGGGTCTCGGCCAAAACCAAATCCGAACCAAATGGACCCTAGTGGTCTCCAAACCCATTCGACATCACCAACATGAAACAAATCAATAAATCAAGAACTCAATTAACAAATGAAACCATGTATACCGTGAGCTTAAGCTCACGGTTCGAATAGCTCGACACAAACAAACACACTTTGATACCAAACTTTTATTACGCGTTTTTATTAATTAAAAACATTATATCCCGTTTGATTAAACCCAAAATATACCAAAAACTCGCGAGTTTGACCCAAGAACGAGTCAACCCTCGCGTAAATACGCGATTTTTACCTTTGTCTTCGCTCGATCTATGGATTTCTAGAGTGTGGAGATGATGGTAGTATTATGGTTGATTGATTCGTGGATGAATCTTGAATAAAAATGATGTTAATGAAGGTTTGGTGGCGCGTGTAATGGCTCAAAAGAAAGAGGAGATGAAGGGTGTTAGTTTAATGGTGGCGGTGTGGGTTTAAGGGTGGCGGTGGTGGTGATGTTGGAGGTGCAGGTGGCGGCGACTCAAAGGAGGGAGAGAGAGTTAGGGTTTTGATGATGAAGAAGAAATGAAATGAGTTATTATTAGTTAGGTTTAGGTTATTATTAGGTTTTATTTATCCGTAATTGCAATAAGGTCCTTGTTTTTATTTTTCGTTTAACTTAAGGACTAGCGAGAAAATGTAAAAAAATGGATGAAAACGTAAAAAAAAACAGTACAAATATGTAAAAAATGAACGAAAACGTAAAAAATCGAACGAAAACGTAAAAAATCAGACGAAAACGTAAAAAATCGATGAAAACGTAAAAAATTAGATGAAAACGTCAAAAAAAAAATCAGACAAAAACGTAAAAAAACCGGACAAAAACGTATAAAAATGGAGAAAACGTAAAAAAACAGACAAAAACGTAAAAAATCGGACGAAAACGTAAAAAAACAGACGAAAACGTAAAAAAAACAGACGAAAACGTAAAAAATCGGACGAAAACGTAAAAAAAAGGACGAAAACGTAAAAAACCGGACGAAAACGTAAAAAAAACAGACGAAAACGTAAAAAAATACGACGAAAACGTAAAAAATCGGACGAAAACGTAAAAAAACAAGACGAAAACGTAAAAAATCGGACGAAAACGTAAAAAAAAAGACGAAAACGTAAAAAAAACAGACGAAAACGTAAAAAATCGGACGAAAACGTAAAAAAACAGACGAAAACGAAAAAAATCGGACGAAAACGTAACAAAGGACTAACGGTGCAAATAGACTTAACCATAGGACTAACGGTGCAAATAGACTTAACCATAGGACTAACGGTGCAAACATTTTCTATCTCGTTAGGAGATAATGGAGAAACGCTTTGCACCGTTCGTCCTCGCGGATGTATGGTGTTTAACTTTTACTAACGGAGGGATGTATAAGTTAGAAAAAAAAGATTTGGATGTATGGTGCGAAATTGGGCAAACCACAGGGATGTATTTTGCAGTTTACTCTTATTATTATTATTATTTTGCTTATGTCTCTTCGTCATTTTTGCAGATCGTTCGGCTCATTCAGATCATTCCATACATTCCCAGCATACTTCTATGGAACACCCGTCAGCCGGAGGAGGTAAAAAATTTGCCTTGTGATGTACCTTGTGATAGCCTTGTTTTCGTTTGAGTAATTTAACCTGGTTACAGATGAGGGTTTGCTCGAGAGTGAGCTTTTTGTTCCTGGTTGGTCTCTTCCCAACGATGTCCGATTGGACTCTTACAGAGCGTGCCGGGAGTTGTTGACTCATCTCACGCCTCCTGCCGAGAAAGCTGCTCTCGAAGAGCTGACCACCAGTCAGCTAGTTCATTTGGCGTATGAACAGGCCGGAGGTGGTATTGCTATGCAGGCTGAGTTGCTTCGTCGATTCGATCAGTTGCTTGGTGAATACAAGGAGTTGGACCGGAAGCATAAGGCTAGTATAGTGGAGCGCAGTGCGGAGCACGGTAGGTATGTGCGGTTGGTTGATGAGTTTAATGCCCTCAAGCAGGAGTTGGTTGATATGCGATCCAGTATGTCGGCGCGGGAGGAGGGTCTATCCGTTCAGTTGGCTAAGATGGAGAGAGATAGGGATGACTGGAAGAGGACAGCTGACTCTCGTGCTGAGGGTATTAAGCAGTTGGAACAGGAGATGGGAAAAAAGGATGAAACCATAGGGAGATTGGAGCAAGGGAATAGGGACTTGCTTGCTAACGTTGGCCGGTTGGAGATGGAGCGCCAGAATGTTGTGAAGGATCTGCTTCTGACTGCTTGTCAGCGGTTGTTTAGTAGTTCCGAATACAAAGCAAGCATGGGAAGGGTTTACAGCTTGTCCTATACCGCTGGATTTCTAGATGGTCTTAAATACGAGCGGAAAAAAGATGATCATGAATAACTTTTGGGTAAATTCAGCAAGCTTAACATGGAAGCTCCCGGGATCTGGCAGGCGAAGTATCTGAAGCTGTTCGATGCCCAGTACCCCTATATTCAAAAGCTTGTGGATTCCTATCGTCTCCCATTGGGCGCCCTTATGAACCTTTTCCCTACCGTTAGTGCTCCGAATCCAAAGCCCGTAGGAGGGGGTCTGCCTCAACAAATCAGAAACTCTTCCGGTGTGAAGCATGTACATACTGAAGGTTCGCCCCTTGCGAAAAATGTCACTGAAAAAGACTCTTGATCGTCTTATTTGTTTCTTCTTTCGGATGAATGTAATAATAACAATTACTGTAGCCAGATATTCTGTACAATAACTCGTTTGTGACGCTTATTATTATTTTTTTGTTCTTGGACTTGATGAAATGATTGTTGCATGTACTTTCTGAATAAACGTTTTGTATGTGCGTCGTTGACGAAGAGACGCTTCTGCGTTCGGTGCATCTGACTCGAAGTATTTCGGACGTCCGTATAATTTTTACCCCAAAAAATGCTTTGATGACATTAAACATTTTGCTGCCGGAGGGGACAACATAATTCGTTACACGAGAGGGGAAGTGTTTATCTGTTTAATGTTGTTCCGGATTTTTTTTATATTATTTTGGGGGAACGTTTTTCATAATGCGTCTAGTTTGCCGACGAAGAGTTTTTTTTTACGATCCGCTCGCGAGGGAGGGAGTGTTTTCCTCAATCCGTTTAATTTACAGACGGAGAGTTTTTCACGATCCGCTCACAAGGGAGGGAGTGTTTTCCTCAATCCGTTTAATTTACAAACGGAGAGATTTTCACAATCCGCTCACGAGGGAGGGAGTGTTTTCCTCAATCCGTTTAATTTACAGACAGAGAGTTTTTCACGATCCGCTCACGAGGGAGGGAGTGTTTTCCTCAATCCGTTTAATTTACAGACGGAGACTTTTTCACGATCCGCTCACGAGGGAGGGAGTGTTTTCCTCAATCCGTTTAATTTACAGACGGAGACTTTTTCACGATCCGCTCACGAGGGAGGGAGTGTTTTCCTCAATCCGTTTAATTTACAGACGGAGAGTTTTTCACGATCCGCTCACGAGGGAGGGAGTGTTTTCCTCAATCCATTCAATTTACAAACGGAGAGTTTTCACGATCCGCTCACGAGGGAGGGAGTGTTTTCCTCAATCCGTTTAATTTACAGACGGAGAGTTTTTCACGATCCGCTCACGAGGGAGGGAGTGTTTTCCTCAATCTGTTTAATTTACAGACGAAGAGTTTTTCACGGTCCGCTCACGAGGGAGGGAGTGTTTTCCTCAATCCGTTTAATTTACTTTTGAAGTGCAACCATGGAGTGCGTCATACAATCAAATTGGAAAATTGTTTCTCCGTAACGTGAGAAACTATAAACTGCCATAAATACTAATAAGCTTCGGTTTACAATTTTACAAAAGACAACTTCACAGATTTATTATGTTCCGGACTCTGCTGGGTTCGGGCAGAGTGGTGCATCGGTTTGTCGTGGTACTTTCAGATCTCAGCTACTTGCTGAAAACGTTTGTACTACTGAACTGCTTTCTTTTGGTCTTTCGACGTACTTGAAATTTCAACGGCTGGATGGTGTCCGGTGGTCTTCATCTGTCTTTTCTCTGGTTGTGCCGTTAGGGTGGCTATCCCTTCGGTCGTGGGAAATTTTATCATACAGTGTATGGTTGAAGAGATTGCCCTCAGTTCTCCCAGGCCGGTTCTTCCCAGTATTACGTCGTAGGGTGATGGAGACCTCACCACATAGAACTTCATGGTTGCTCTTCTCATCCTGGGCCGATTGCCAAAGCACACTTCTAGGTTGATCTTTCCCTTCGGCTTACTTGCTTTTCCGGAGAAACCTATTAGGGAAGTTTTTGTTTTTTCTATCTTGGCTTTTATCTTTGTACTGAGTTTATCGAAAAGGTGCTCGTACATGAGGTTTACGGACGACCCTTCATCCACATGAATCGTCCGGATTAGGTACCCTTCGACTTCACCTTGGATGATGAGGGGTTCGGTGGACAAGCCTCGTGTCGTAATGGGAGGGAAGATTATTGGGACGTTCATCCATTCCTGGTCGTGTTCTTTACACCCTTCGTTCCGTGTGGCTGGTAAACTCCTTATCATGTTAATTACTTTGGCCTTTCCCGTGTCATTCCTTTTCTGCTGGTCGATGCCTTTACCACCGTCCTGCTGTCTGAAACCTTTCACGAGGTGATCTAACTTTCCAGACTCTAATGCAAATGCCAGTTGTCTCTTTAATTGGAAACAATCATCAGTGATATGCCTCTTTTCCCTATGGTACTCACAGTATTTATCCAGATCCTCCTTTTTCGGTCTATTTCTAGTCGGGGGAGGGTGGTGATGATGTACCCTCCGAACGGGTCGAAGGACTCCCCTTCGAGCCTGTGCGAAGCCCTCTCTTCGGAGGCCCAAGTTAATCTCTTAACACGTTTCATTGGCGTAAAATCATTCGTCTACGAAATGGTTACCATGTGGGAACCCGCCAATCAAAGCCTTAAGCCCTTCGGGGTATCCCTCTCGAAGGGACTACAATGGAGAACCCTCTTGACCCGGTCATACCCACGTCTCCTCTTCCTTTAGGCCTTCCGGCTAAAATAAAGATCGTGGGCTACAAAGCCCTAGCGGTTACCACAAATCATGGGACGCCCCCATGATCTCCGAACAAAGTGCAACCGCCCACTAAGTCCTATTTCTCTCCTATAAATAGCTTAGTCGGGCCAAGACGATGTAAGTTAACTTCACTCTCTCAATTTACGACCTACTTATCATCACACATACTTACTCGCACGCCGGAGGTGGTTCGCAGGGTCCAACCCCTGCGCAATCACTTAACGTAGTGTCTTGGTATTTCTTATTTCAGGTTAAGAACAAGCTTGGCGCAACTTCAACACCCCATAACTCCTTTGATCACCATCGAAGGCCTGGTAGTGCATTTTATTGTACAATCAGTGGCGCCATCCGTGGGACCGCTACAATTGGTCTCGTTATTTCCAAGCTTATAACCAACCAACTACTTTCACTATTATTCCAGCATGGATCAAGGGAGAGAAGATACTCCCCCACCGGGTTTCTCGACCTTGGCGCCAATACCAGTCAATGACTCTAACAACCTTCCCCCAATAACCGCCTCCACGTTCACAACACGTTCTTACCCAGAAACAACACCCAACCATCATGCTTCGACATCAGCCAATCCGGAGCCCATTATTAGCCCAGCCTTTGTCGAAGCCAACCACGAAGTGTTGGAATCCCTCCTAAGGGCTCGTAAGAGGCAAGTCAAGAATGCTGAGATGCGAAGGGAGTTGGAATACTCAAGTGATGAGTATGATGAAAAAATGGAGATGGAACCTAGGCCTCCGACCCAAGGAGCCACTCTATCGGCCTTAAGGATTGGGTCTCCAGTCAGTTGAAGGCTAAGAAGAAGGTCCGTTGGTTTCGAAGGAGTTCTCGAGAGGGCTCCGACAAGGAGAGAAGGGGTGGTTACCGAAGGCTCTAACGGTAGGAGCCAACGAAGGGAAGAAGTGGGGGTGACTTTGCCTCCATTTCTAGCAGCTCATCTTGGAAGGGCTGAAGTTGGGGTTCCGTTGCAGCCTTCTCACGCATCGGGCGTAGAAGGCAATCCGCCTACAATTAATATGGAAGGAAATCTTCCTCCCAATGGTATGTACCCCTCGTTCCAAACTCAGTCTTATCCTCAAAATTTATATCCTCCAGTAAATGGACAACCTAATAACCCAAGCCTCCCTCAAACTTATGGGAGCATACCCTTCGGGCATCCTATGGAGTACCCTCCGTACGCCATGGGAAACGGTTATCCGTTCGCCATGAATACACCTTATCAGTCCTACCCAAGTCAAACTCCTATGGGAATACCCCCAAACAGCAATCCCTATAATACTGTTCCCATGTATGCACCACCTTACAATTGTCTATACTCAGACCCTATGGGTTCAGCTACACCCTTCGTTAGGTGGATAGAAGATTACCCATTGCCTGATGGGTTGAAAATGCCTTCGCACATTGGGACTTATGATGGGAAGGGGGATCCGGACAATTTCTTACATTTGTTCGAAGGGGCTATCAAAATGCAAAAATGGGTTATGCCGGTGGCCTGTCATATGTTTACATACACCATACGGGATTCTGCTCGTATTTGGTGGAATGGGCAAAAGCCCGGTAGCATCGTCAATCTTGATGATCTTAAGGCTAAGTTCCGATCACACTTCAGTCAGCAAAAGAAGTTCACAAGGACTCATTTAACGGTGCACAACATCAAACAAAAGGAAAACGAAAGTACAAGGGCCTTCGTTACTAGGTGCACCGATGAAACTTTGCAGATTTTGGGTCTTCATGAAGATTAGCGTATTTCAGGTTTCGTACATGGTCTTCGAAATCGGAGTTTGGTGGAATTCTTGTCCACTGAACTTCCGACAACTTACAAAGGGTTAATGGAAAAGACGTATACTTGGATCGAAGCGAAAGAGGTATCCACTAATGGGGCTCCGATAGACAAAGACAGCAACAACAAGTTTTCGAAGCATTCTTCGTGGGAAGGGTCAAAGAACAAGAACAAGAACAGAGACAGGTTTTCTCTCCGTACAACAAAGGCCCCAACCACGGTTTGTTAAGCAGTCTAACCAAGTCTCCAAAGGAAATACTTGCTACGGAGAGGGCTGCTAAGGCCTTCGAAGCACCCCCTCGTATGACAAGTAAGGGCAAAAACAGGGATACCAGCAAGTATTGTCACTTTCACGAAGATTATGGTCATGATACGAACAGTTGTAGAGAGTTAAAGAAACAGATAGAAGAAGCTGTGAAGTCCGGGCAATTGGCACACTTGGTGAAGGGTATAAAGAAGGGAAAGGAAAAGATGATCGACACTCAATTGGGTAAAGATACTACTCCTCTCGAAGCCCCAATACTCATGGTTCGTGGGGGCGAAGCCAGCTTGAAAAGAAAGGTAACGGAGCAGGAGGGTAATGCAGTAGGGGAAGTAACTTTTCCTCCTCTTGCGGGCCAAGTCCCTTCAAATGATCCGGTAGTCATCAAAGTCCTCATTTCCAATCGAGAAGTGAATAGAGCCTATATGGACTATGGAAGCTCCTGCGAAATCATTTATGAGCATTGTTTTCTTAAGCTCAAGCCTTCGATCAGGTCGCAGCGGGTTGCTTTGAAGATACCTTTGGTGGGATTTTCTGGTGAGCATTTGTGGCCTCTGGGAGAAGTTCCATTGGAAATAACAATTGGAGAAGGCAAGCTCGCAAGGACAGAAACCCTCATGTTCGCTATCGTAAGGTCCAACTCTCCTTACAACTTGCTGATAGGAAGGACCGCCATGCAAAAGATGGGTATTGTAGTTTCCACTATACATGCAGCGGTAAAGTTCCATACACCTTATGGGATAGGAACCGTGTTCTCCAGTTACAGTCAAGGGCAAGTGGGAGACAGTGGCAAAAAGATTAGAGAAAGTCCGGAGGAGCCTCCGAAGGCTATCCTAAGTTGTACGGATGCCGAAGAACGTATTGTGATAAATGAGCTCTATCCAGAGCAAACGGTGGTAATCGGAAAGCAACTCCCTGCTAACTTCAAAGAAGACCTGGAGAAGCTACTCAAAGCCAACAAAGATGTGTTCGCATGGACATATTCAGACATGACAGGAGTTCCCAGGACTCTTATGATCGATGGCAAGCCCTTCGGCACAGAACATAAGCTTAACGAGTTCAAGCACATTGAACCAATTAAGCAGAAGCGACGAAGCCTGGCACCAGAAAGAAATGCAGCTGCTTGCAAAGAGGTGGATGAGCTTGTGTAAGCAGGAATTCTCAGGGAAGTGAAATACCAAACTTGGGTTGCCAACCCAGTCATGGTAAAAAAAGTGACGGAGGGTGGCGTATGTGCGTTGACTTCACCGACATCTGTGGAAACCGTAGAGGGGGTGAATACGTTTCCATTTAAAAACTTAAAACTTTTTGTATCAATTACCCGATCAAGTATGACGTAATATGAAAAGTGTCAACTACGGTCATATAACATTTAGAGATGGTATAAAGTATACCACCACACAAACATAAACACACCATGACTCAAACATAGTCAACACAATATAAGCAACAAGGCACACAAGCATAAACACAATGCAAATATAAATATAAAGCGATAAAGACTAAAATGAAAGTAAAGAGATAAGTAAGAAGGCGCAAACCAGACATGATGATTTATAGTGGTTCGGTCACGAAGCACCTCTTCGCCCTACTCCACTCCCCGAGTACCCAACTCGAGAGTTACTTCACTAATCAACAAACTCCCTTCAGGCGGAGAAAACCGTACACGTCGCTTAACTTGTTTTCTGACACTAAGCTAGATGTCGAGTGCTAATCTTAGCTAGCACCAATCTACCACGATCTACCCGATCTACACCGTACACGTCGCTTATCCTATTTCCGACACTAAGCTAGATGTCGAGTGCTAATCTTAGCTAGCACCAATCTACCACGATCTACCCTTGATCCACATGATCAATCACACAAGCCCAATGGCTTCAAGAGATCTCCAAGATCTCAACACGATCACAATGATCTACTCCCTCTTGACTCGATCTACCCGATCTACCCTTGATCCACATGATCAATCATACAAGCCCAATGGCTTAAAGAGATCTTCACTATCTCTTAAGATCACAATAATCTTGACTCACTCTCTCACAAAAGAAAAATAATCTTGATGTATGCTATGATACAATCAAGAGTGTAACAAATATTACAAGACCTAACAACTCCAACTCTTGTCTCTTCTTGGATACCTTGAGTTCTTCTCTTGTAAATGAAGAGGAATGATAACACTTTGTATCTACTTGGATACTTTGTGTTCTTCTCTTGCTAATCAAGAGGGATGACAACACTTTGTATCTACTTGGATACTTTGTGTTCTTCTCTTGCTAATCAAGAGGGATGACAACACTTTGTATCTACTTGGATACTTTGTGTTCTTCTCTTGCTAATCAAGAGGAATGAAGAGGATCACTTGAATGGATGATTGGATCACTCTTAAACAAACTAAGACTCTCCAAATGATCAAAGAAAGTCATCTAAGTGAGGAGGGATTAGACCAGAGAAAAATGACTGGAAAAATCAAGTTGGAAGTGTGGAATGGTCCACTATTTATAGGCAAGGGAAAATCTGACCGTTACAGACCCACGGCTCCACTAAATACCCGACGGCTCCACTAAATTTAGTGGAGCCGTCCCTATTTAAAGGAATCGTGGACGCTCCTTCGTTTGTCTTTAGTGGGGAAGGTTTATTTGGGGATGTTAGGAGCTGTTTTGGGGGGAAATTTGACTGTTGGGATTTTCAAACATATTTTTCAAAATAAAACATTTCTTTTTAATTCAAAAATAATTTGTGAAATATATTTTTGAAAAAATGTTTTGTCACATTAAAAATGTGAAGTTTAGAAAAATAAAATCCTTTGATCATTTGTCAAGTAGTAGATTTGTTTATCCATACCTTGAGTGATTTATGTCGGGATGGAAATCTATGACTTCGTTGAAGCATACTTGAGATGTCGGGAGGTGTTGATGTAAGTATGTGATTGAACAAATAATTGAACAACCAAGCCTTCGATGGTGATCAAAGGAATAATGGGGTGTTGAGAATGCGCCAAGCTTGTTCTTAACCTGAAAATAAGAAATACCGAAACACTACGTTAAGTGATTGCGCAGGGGTTGGACCCTGCGAACCACCTCTGGCGTGCGAGTAAGTATGTGTAATCGTTTGAGTAGGTTGTAAATGACAAGAGTGAAGTTAACTTACATTGTTCATGCCCGACTACGCTATTTATAGGGGAGAAATAGGACATAGTGGGCGGTTGCACATTGTTCGGAGATCATGGGGGCGTCCCATGATTTTGGGGTAACCGCTAGGGCTTTGTAGCCCACGATCTCTGTTTTGGCAGGAAAGCAAAGGGAAAGAGGAGACGTGGGTTTGACCAGGTCAGAATGGTCCTTCGTGCTTGTCCCTTCGATAGGAATACCCCGAAGGGCTTAGGGCTTCGATTGGCGGATTCCCACATGGTAACCAGTTCGCAGGCGAATGGTTTTACGCCAATGAAACGTGTTAGGAGATTAACCTGGGCCTCCGAAGGGAGGGCTTTCTACAGGCTCGAAGGGGAGTCCTTCGACCCGTTAGGAGGGTACATCATCAAGCCCCCCAGTCGAAAGTGATATATATGTACGAGTATATATTGCATTCGACTCAAAAAACAAACATCATGCCTTATACTCCTTGTATAACACTAACCATGCAAAAAAGAAAATAAATGTTCAACTAACCACGCATTTAATGCGGATTAATCATGATTATCCCACTTGGACTGCCACTGCTACTATCTCGGTATAAGTAAGCGTCCTTTCAGAATTTAAAATCAATTTCAAATCCGCATAGATAGCAAACTAGACACGTGTGCGGTCATGATTAAAGATTTGATGGGTATTTATTCTTTGATACGGTAAAACCCTAGAATACTTTTACCTCCGCCCAAAATATACACTGATGAAGCGAAAAGTGTACCGCTTTTAGGGGGTCATTTAAGCCCTAAATCGTATTTATTTGATCAAATATTGCCCTAAATCGTTCCTTTTGTCATTTTAGGTACTTTTGAGAAGAAATCTGGAAAAGGAAGCATTTTGGACGTTTTTGGAGCATAAAAGTGAAGAAAATGGCAAAGTCTCAAAATTGTGCTGGAAAGTACCTTTGACGGCGTCAGGATTTATTCTTGATGGCGTCATGGCTTGGCAAAAGTGGTGGATATGAAAATTACTCATGATAAGCCAGAGAAATTTGCATGGGAATTCTGACGGCGTCACCCTTTGGAGTGATCAAGGTCGTCACGGTATAAGTTAAAACGGGACGGCGTCACGCCTAATTCTGACGGCGTCAAGCCTTGATAAGCCAGAACGGATTTTGGAGAGCTAAAGAGGGACGGCGTCAAGAAGGCCATCCGGGAACCCTAAAAGCGGCGAGGTGACGGCGTCACACTCCATAACGTGACGCCGTCAGATCTGAAAGTCTATATATAGTTTTGCAATTTTTTGTCATTAGGGTGGAACTTGTGTGGAACTTTGTGTGTGAAAAACCCTAAGACGATTTTAGCAGCTTTTTCAAGGATTTTTGCCTTGAGATCTTCCATGTTACATTGAAGATAAGTTATCAATTAATCATTCAATATGTCTATGTGTTGTTTGATTCTATTTTGTTCTTGTCTTTTGTTTAACATGCTAGGCTAGGTTTTCTTTATGTTTGCTTAGATCTAATGAAACCTAACTATTGATTATTGGTTATTAGTGTGTTATTAGTTGTATTGGATGATTGTTTATCTATGTTAGGCTTAAGAAAACTGGCTAACTTCCTATTCGGTAACTTGCTTGAACGTCTTAAGAAACATGAACCAATGCGTACTAAAGGTTTTTATGGTTGTATTTAATGCATGAGCGAATTCTAGTGATCCCATGTTAGGAGCTTCCTAGTCGGCTCGACATAGGAGTGAAGTAGGAGTTCATAGAGTTGGGGAAGTACGTACGCCACCCCACGATTGGTATTAAGGAATACACCCGTCATCCACGCAACTAATACACACTAATCAACCGGTAAAAGATAGTTAGGGAGTAAGGAAATCTAAGTAAACACATTTCTCTCCACATAAGTTTTACCACATTTTCATTTTCTGTTATTTTATTTTATTTGCATTCGTAGTTACTTGGGTTAGTTGACTAGCAACTAATTCCGCCCACTCTTTCAAACCCGAGATTTTACTTGCTTTCATAAAATTATAAAAACATAAAAAGAATCTTCCCTCACCCTTAGACCTATTAAAGTAGTTTTTCATACCTAACGAACACTATTCCCTGTGGAGAACGATCAATCCCCCGTACTTACCACTACACTATACTACATCGGTCAGGTACACTGCCTGGTGGGGTTGTAAGCCTCTTGAGATCCCTCGAGAGGTAAAACCTGTTGTAAGGTTGCAAAACCACGCATCAAGTTTTTGGCGCCGCTGCCGGGGAATAGTTATTGTTTAGGTTGAATTTTTATTTTATAGGTCTACTCACTAGATTCCTTTCTAGTGAGAATTTTATTTTATTTTTCTAGGTTTTCTTTAGTCTATCTTTTTTTCTTCGTTTCTTTGTTCGTAACCATTACCATCCGACATCATGGAAGGTGGTAATATCCTCGATCCCAACAACCCACAACAACAACCACACACCTCCTAGAGCCCGTACTTTAGGAGAGTACTCCCGTCCTAGCCACCATGGCTATCGAAACACCATTGAGCTCACTCAAGGAGCCAATGTCACTCCCCTGCGATCCGACACCATCCGGTTGGTGCAAAGCGGATGCGCATTCCATGGACTTCGTTTTGAAGATCCTAACCAACATCTCAAGGACTTTCTCAAAATCGTTGATTCTATAGACCTTGATGTTGCCACTCGAGAGACGACCCGACTGCGTCTCTTTCAATTCTCTTTGCGGGACCAAGCTAGTCAATGGCTAGAGCGTCAACCCGCAGGATCCATCACCTCTTGGGATGATCTTACCACTCGTTTCCTTGCTCAGTTTTTCCCACCGGGAAGAACTACCAAGCTAAGGAATGATATCTTGATGTTCCAACAACGTCAAGGCGAAACCCTCTACGAGGCATGGACTCGATTCAAGGACTTACTCCAAAAAGTCCCTTACCATGGCATAGAACTTTGGCTCCAAGTCCAAATCTTTTATGACCATGTAAATCTCTCCACGAGGCAAACCATTGACCAATCGGCCGGTGGTAAGCTACGTGATCTAAGTGCGGAACAATCATGGGCTCTCCTAGAAGATCTTGCTCTTTATGACAATGAAAGTTGGAGTGATCCCCGTGATTTGAATAAAACGGTCAAGGCAATATCTTTGCCTTCGAACAATTCAAGCACTTCCGACCGTAGGATCATAGAACTTGAAGACCAAGTCAAGTTTCTCATGAAATCCTACGAGGCTCCTAAACCTTCAAGCCAAGTGAACAAAATCACTTCTTCATGTGAATTATGTAGTGGTCCCCACGACACTCGTGATTGCATGGAACTCCCCGAACAAGCTTTTGCGGACTACGCATCCTCGCGTACCGACGGAGCGGGAGACAAGTGGTACACTTTCAAACCCGAGCCAAACCCCTACGGTGATACATACAACCCCTCATGGAAAAATCACCCGAACCTTAGGTGGAAACAAAACCAAAACGCACAACAAACCAATTCTTCCAACCCACCTAATCGTTTCCAATCAAGCGGTTCCAACTCGAACCGTACTTTCAACAACAATCCTTCCGGCAATGGTAGTACCGATAACTTTGAAGGATTGATGTCTCAATTTATGGCATCTCAAGAAGCTCGTTTAGCCAAGTTTGAAGCCGATTTCAAACAAAAACAAAGCGAGATGACCGATAAGATTGACACCTTGTTGAAAGCCCTCAATGACCGAGAAATGGGAGCACTCCCTAGCAACACGGTCAAGAACCCGAAACTAAACGTCAACGCCGTTTCATCGGTTATGTCTCCTAGTTCTTGTCCACAATATTATTCGGTCAATTCCATGAGCTCGTGTTTCAAACAAACCCAAGTCATAGTTGAAACACCTCCCACTCAAAACCTTGACGAAGAATTCAAGGAGCTCCACCTTGAAAGTCCGGTTATTGATGTGTTGGATGAGAAGAAGCTCAAGTTAGGCGAAAAAGGGACCGCCTTTGTTCAAAACAAGCTACCTAAGAAGTTAGATGATCCGGGCTTATTTGTTCTACCTTGCAAGATCGGTAATTCGGAGGCTTATGACACATTAGCCGATCTTGGATCAAGCCTTAACCTACTTCCGTTACCTCTCTACACCTCTTTAAAACCAGGGAAACTTGAAGAAACCGAGGTGATAATAGGCTTAGCAGATGGGAGTGTTGCTTACCCGGTTGGAGTAGTCAAGGACGTGTTAGTACACATAGGAAAACTAACCATGTTAGCCGATTTCCACGTCCTTGATATGGTTAGCGACCCTACATGCCCCTTGTTGATAGGTAGAGGATTTTTGGCGACCGCTAGTGCTATGATTGATTGCAAGGAATCTAAGATAGCGGTAGGAGAAGGTGATACTTGGTCAGTCTATGATGTTAAGAAACATGCCTATGATACTAGTGAGGAACCAACACCACATTGGTTAGAATCAAATAGGAGACCATCTAGATATGGACCTTGGATTGATAGAGACTTCATAGGACCCCAACGCCCATTTTACCTAGAAGAGGACTTTGTGAACCGAACACATGCGGTAGAACAACTCTTGGCTAGGGACACCAAATTGGATCCATTTGAAGACCCTCTAGTTTTTAGAAAGATGATTGAGTTCCTAGGAGTTTTGCCAATTAACCTAGGGATGAATAAGTGGACTTGTGAGGACGATGATCACAAGTGGGATTGGGACAAACCACCCAAAGATGGAGATGGGTCATGGCATATTAAGATGACATTGTATGACCCGGATGGAGAGAAGTTTGAAAAGATATATTGTACTAAGCGAACCAATAGGAAACTTCAATCCAAGCTTAACCCTAAAGACGTCCTCGATGACGAGCTCACTTACATAGGGTAGAGTGACTTTGAGTCTAGCTACAAGACTCATTAATAAAGAAAAGCGCTTCTTGGGAGGCAACCCAAGTTTTATTTGCATTGCTTATTTATTTGTTTGTTTGTTTGTTTTTATTTGTTTCCGTATGTATGTTTAATTTTTATTATTATTGATTCATGTTCAAAAACTAATTTGTGAAAATGCTTTATCTTGTTTTTAACTTCGTCTTAACTACATATAAAGGTATTTTGCAAAAGATAAGTGTAAGGGAAATCTAAATCGGTTTATTAGAACACAAATGAACATGAATCGTAATAATAATAAATTAACATACATATTAGTATTTGTTTGAGTCAAATGCTTGTATCGAGTCATAATGATGTTTTGCAGGATTTCCAGGAAGTAAGGTATAGGTTTTTCCAAAAATTTTCCGGAAACTTAACATGAGAATTCTGTCAGATCATTTCTGACGGCGTCAGGTTTAATTTTCTGAAAATTTTTGAAAGTTTTGTTTTCAGAAAAAGTTTTTATTAAATCTATAACTTATAATCTCCAGGAATCTGCAAAATTATCATTCCACAAGCATTATATCCTTATATATAGATTTTATCCCGCCGATGTTATGCAGGTTTTCGTGTTTGTTTTCTCAGGTTTAACAGGTTATTTTGGACAAGGAAATGTTTGTTGGATCAAGCTTATGGCGATGCATTAGTCATGGAGCTTCAACATTACTTTGGAAGAAGATCTAACCATGTTACCACATTATCCACCGAGCGAATCAGGGGAGTATTTGATTTCATTCTTTTACTTTATGCTTTTACATCTTGTTATTTGAACATTGGGGACAATGTTCATCTTAAGTGTAAGGGGGGGGGGGGGGTAAAAGTACGATTAGAGAATGCTATTACGCTTGATTTTTGTTTGTTTAATAGTAGATGTGTAATAAAACTGAGATAAATACCTGTTAGGGTAATTTTAGTGCCAAATTTAAAATTTTTTACAACATTTAGGAGTGAAACTTTGATCTTAATGAGCGTCTCACGGATAGGAGTTATATGACTAGCACAAAACCGTACCACTAAAAAATTTTCCACCCCCAAATATGTGAGGTTCGCCCCTAGAATTGGTAGGAAAAGCATTTATGCTATGATGTGTGTACCGGTAGCACTTAGATTCTAGAACTTGCGTTAGGACCATTCCGAGGCCACAAGTGAGACTACATTCGTGTAGTTAGATTTACTACATGATAAGAGGCTGATGCGTGGTTTTGCAACCTTACAACAGGTTTTACCTCTTGAGGGATCTCAAGAGGCTTACAACCCCACCAGGCAGTGTACCTGACCGATGTAGTATAGTGTAGTGGTAAGTACGGGGGATTGATCGTTCTCCACAGGGAATAGTGTTCGTTAGGTATGAAAGACTACTCTAATAGGTCTAAGGGTTGAGGAAGATTCTTTTTTTATGTTTTTATATTTTTTTATGAAAGCAAGTAAAATCTCGGGTTTTGAAAGAGTGGGCGGAATTAGTTGCTAGTCAACTAACCCAAATTACTACGAATGCAAATAAAATAAAATAACAAAAATGAAAATGTGGTGAGAAACTTATGTGTAGAGAAATGTGTTTACTTAGATTTCCTTACTCCCTAACTATCTTTTACCGGTTAATTAGTGTGTATTAGTCGCGTGGATGACGGGTGTATTCCTTAATACCATTCGTGGGGTGGCGTACTTACTTCCCCAACTCTACAAGCTCCTACTTCACTCCTATGTCGAGCCGGCTAGGAAGCTCCTAACATGGGATCACTAGAATTCGCTTGTGCATTAAATACAACCATAAAAACCTTTAGTACGCATTTGGTTCATGTTTCTTAAGACGTTCAAGCAAGTTACCGAATAGGAAGTTAGCCAGTTTTCTTAAGCCTAACATAGATAAACAATCATCCAATACAACTAATAACACACTAATAACCAATAATCAATAGCTAGGTTTCATTAGATCTAAGCAAACACAAGATAAATTTAGCCTAACATGTTAATCAAAAGACAAGAATAAGATAAAATCAAACAACACATAGACATATTGAATGATTAATTGATAACTTATCTTCAATGTAACATGGAAGATCTCAAGGCAAAAAGCCTTGAAAAAGAAGCTAAAATCGTCCTAGGGTTTTCTCCCAAAATTCCACACACTAAACTCTCCCTAATGACAAAAAATTAGAAAACTATATATAGACTTTTGCATCTGACGGCGTCACCTTATGGATTGTGACGCCGTCACCTCGCCGCTTCTAGGGTTCCCGGATGACCTTCTTGACGCCGTCCCTCTTTAGCTCTTCCAAAATCCATTCTGGCTTATCAAGGCTTGACGCCGTCAGCTCGTGAACGTGACGCCGTCCCCTTATGATTTAAGCCGTGACGCCCTTGATCAAGTTAAAGCGTGACGCCGTCAGAATTCACATGCTTTTTTCACTGGCTTATCATGAGTAAATTTCACGTCCACTTTTTCTTGCCAAAGCATGACGCCGTCCAGAGTTAATTGTGACGCCGTCAAAAGTAACTTTCAGCCGATTTTTGAGACTTTGTCGTTTTCTTCACTTTTATGCTCCAAAAACGTCCAAAATGCCTCCTTTTCCAGATTTCTCCTCAAAAGTACCTAAAATGACAAAAGGAACGATTTAGGGCAATATTTGATCAAATAAATACGATTTAGGGCTTAAATGACCCCTTAAAAGCGGTACACTTTTCGCTTCATCAAATACCCTTACACTTGAGATTTGCTTGTCCTCAAGCAAATGCGCTTTTATTCTAATCAAAATACAAGTTAGGGGTCATTTAATGCAAACATAAAAGTAATTACAACAAATAATCGTTCCACTTCAATCATAATAAGCACGGAGATTACATACTAGCACCTCACAAGTAGTGTTTAGATACTCACATCTCTCAAGTGTCATCAAAATAAATCTCATAAATGAAAACGGATAATATCTCTCACTACCTGTCATAGCAAATAGATTACCATAGGCTTGGGAAAGGATCGAAAACCTCCTCCACTAGGCGTAAGCACCTAAGATAAACTATCAAAGAGGGCTTTTTCATGGGTTATAACGTTAGGTGTTGGGAAAAGGAAAACACGGTTTGGTTGGATAAAGGATATTTTACTGGTGGCGAGTTAAAAATCTTGATCAATTACATGTACTATACAATGTTGCTAAGCCAAGACTCGACTCGATCTTAAGCTAGAAACAAAATAACAAAATAACAAAAACATAAAAATAAACATAAAATGAAACGGGATGGTAGTCCGTATGTTTTTTCTATTTTTCTTTTTCTCATTTTTTTGTATTTTTCTTGATTTTTCGATTTTTTTTTTTTTTTTTTTTTTTTTTTTTTTTTTTTTTTTTTCATACACTCTTGCCCTACCATCCAAAATAATACATCATAGGGGCATTGCATCCCCCTTACACTTGAACTTTTACATAACTTTACAAGTTACTATTCTAATGACTCGAATTAAGATAATCGAAAAACTTGGAGTACTTTTAAAATATTAGCACATATGGGGGTAATAAATGATGTTCTTCCCCATTACTCCATTACACTAGTACTTTACCCATGAGTCCCAATCGTCCCAAAACAATATGTACAAGGATATGACTCGACTTAGCAACCATGTAATCAATTAGATAATTAACTTGGGTTTAAACAAATGTTGTAACAATAATGCACTAAAAATGAGTGCATACAAGTTAGGCTAAGGCGATTTGGGTGTACATTTTAGTGGGGTGTAACAAATTCTTCCTTTAAGTAAAATGCTTAAAGGTCGAAGCGAAAAGATAGGCTCTGAGGGGTGTACTAGGGGTATCGTGTACTAAAAATGAGTACAACGCAAAGGGTGTGGGAGAATTACTTGACCAATGTAGCCAATGTAATTTATAACAAAAACACAGGTGTAAAACAATGGGTTAATCCTAATGCCTCTTATCATGTAGTAAATCTAACTACACGAATGTAGTCTCACTTGTGGCCTTGGAATGGTCCTAACGCAAGTTCTAGAATCTAAGTGCTACCGGTACACACATCATAGCATAAATGCTTTTCCTACCAATTCTAGGGGCGAACCTCACATATTTGGGGTGGAAAATTTTTTTAGTGGTACGGTTTTTGTGCTAGTCATATAACTCCTATCCGTGAGACGCTCATTAAGATCAAAGTTTCACTCCTATATGTTATAAAAAATTTTAAATTTGGCACTAAAATTGCCCTAACAAGTATTTATCTTAGTTTTATTACACATCTACTATTAAACAAACAAAAATCAAGCGCAATTGTATTCTCAAAAATCGTACTTTTACCCTCCCCTTACACTTAAGATGAACATTGTCCCCAATGTTCAAACAACAAGATGTAAAAGAAAAAAGTAAGAGAATGAAATCAAATACTCCCCTGATTCGCTTGGTGGATAATGAAATTACACGGTTAAATCTTCCTCCAAGGTAATGTTGAAGCTCCATGACTAATGTATCGCCATAAGCTTGATCCAAGACATTTCCTTGTCCAAAATAACCTGTTAAACCTGAGAAAACAAACACGAAAAACCTGCATAACATCGGCGGGAAAAATCTATATATAAGGATATAATGCTTGTGGAATGATAATTTTGCAGATTCCTGGAGATTATAAGTTAGAGATTTAATAAAAACTTTTTACGAAAACAAAACTTTCAAAAATTTTCAGAAAATTAAACCTGACGCCGTCAGGTTGTAACTCCTGACGCCGTCAGAAACAATCTGACAGAATTCTCATGTTACGTTTCCTGAAAAATTTTGGAAAAACCTTTACCTTACTTCCTGGAAATCCTGCAAAACATCACTATGACTCGATACAAGCATTTGACTCAAACAAATACTAATATGTATGTTAATTTATTATTATTATGATTCATGTTCATTTGTGTTCTAATAAACCGATTTGGATTTCCCTTACACTTATCTTTTGCAAAATACCTTTATATGTAGTTAAGACGAAGTTAAAAACAAAATAAAGCATTTTCACAAATTACTTTTGAACATGAACCAATAAGAATAAAATTTAAACATACATACGGAAACAAATAAAATCAAACAAACAAATAGATAAACACACAAAGCAAATAAAGCTTATAAAGCTTGGGTTGCCTCCCAAGAGCGCTTGTTTTTGTTCGAGTCACGAGCCTGACTCTACCCTTATTTAACGAAAATAGGGGAGGTTTTCCCTACACTTAGGATTAAGTGTAGGTGATAGTAGCGATACACACCAACTCGGTAGGAGTATGCCACGTGAAGAAAGAGTGTTGGATGAATTATATGCTCAAAGACGCGGGATCCAATCATCATAACCTTACCTAGCTCAATTGTTTTAATGGGTGAATTGAAGTTTTCTCCTAGAAAGGGATCATCTTCTATCAATTTCGAGAGACTCCTAGTTAGGAATCTATCTTGACCTAATAAACCCGGTTTAAACCCATAATGTTTCTTATGATCAATCATGAATGGGTGATGTAAGCATGTAAGGTCATGGTTCACTCCTATATTAGCTTCCACTCCACATAGCCTAGAGTCTACTACCTTAATCTTAACATTACCCGGACTACATGGTTTGATGGGTGGATCGGGACCTTTTTCAATTCCTAAATTCACATCTAAAGATGGAAGATAGGGTGACGGTTTTGGTTGAGGTTCCGGTTCATCAAAACTAGGAAATTCCCTAGAACTAAGAGTAAGGTTGTGATCACTATGAGCATTCAAACCTATGTCCTCTAGTTGTGCTTGGTCCAAGGGTTCTACCTCTATCGGGATTCCTATAGTCTCCTCAACTTCTTCCGGGTAAGTCACGGGCGGTGTGTGTGCCTCAAATGATGGTAGGACTTGTGGGGTACTTGGTGGGCTTATGTTACTTATCTCATCATTCCTTGTGTCAAGATCACCTATATCCTCATCATGTGTTTTAGTAGGATCTAACCCTAACATTTTCCCTAGTATCTCAAGTGCTTCTCTAGGCATCTCAACTTCTATATCCGAATCATAAGGATCATCCTCAATATTCTGACTGCTATATTCAAACTGCCTAAAAGATTCATCATGTGTTTCTTGAGATTCGACGTCATCAATCACAAAACCTAGGTCTTTTTGATCAATGTGATCATGTTCGGCTAAATCCTCCGTCATATCAAGGTCACCTATGTGTTTGTTTTGTAATATGGCATTACATGACATCCACTTAGGTATCTCAACACTAACATATTCATCCCCAAACAAACTTGTTTCATGATCCTCGAAATTTGTGGTCAATTGACTTGTACTAACGTTTGTTGGGTTGTCTACTATATAATAATATTGGGCACACTCTTCAATAGCTTCCCATGCTTTCTCAGCACTTAATTCCCTAATATCCCTGCCGGCAATATGGTAAATGTCCCTTTGGGCATGTCGGTCGACATGATTGTAAAAGATTTGAGTTAGGGACCAAAAATCGAAGTTATGATGAGGGACTTTTTGGAGTAAATATTTAAAACGAGTCCATGCATCATAGAGAGGTTCATCTTTATGTTGTTTAAACATCAAGATGTCATATGGAGTGGGTGAATTACGTGGTTGGTAGTATGGTGGATTCGCGTTCTCCATAATGGTGAACGGAAGAGTCAATGGAAATTACGAACAAACAAACAAAGAAATAAGATAGACTAAAGAAAATCTAGAAAAATAAAATAAAAATCTCACTAGAAAGGAATCTAGTGAGTAGACCTAATAGAAATAAAAATTCAACCTAAACAATAACTATTCCCCGGCAGCGGCGCCAAAAACTTGATGCGTGGTTTTGTAACCTTACAACAGGTTTTACCTCTCGAGGGATCTCAAGAGGCTTACAACCCCACCAGGCAGTGTACCTGACCGATGTAGTATAGTGTAGTGGTAAGTACGGGGGATTGATCGTTCTCCACAGGGAATAGTGTTCGTTAGGTATGAAAGGCTACTCTAATAGGTCTAAGGGTTGAGGAAGATTCTTTTTATGTTTTTATATTTTTTTATGAAAGCAAGTAAAATCTCGGGTTTTGAAGGAGTGGGCAGAATTAGTTGCTATTCAACTAACCCAAATTACTACGAATGCAAATAAAATAAAATAACAAAAATGAAAATGTGGTGAGAAACTTATGTGTAGAGAAATGTGTTTACTTAGATTTCCTTACTCCCTAACTATCTTTTACCGGTTAATTAGTGTGTATTAGTCGCGTGGATGACGGGTGTATTCCTTAATACCATTCGTGGGGTGGCGTACTTACTTCCCCAACTCTACAAGCTCCTACTTCACTCCTATGTCGAGCCGGCTAGGAAGCTCCTAACATGGGATCACTAGAATTCGCTTGTGCATTAAATACAACCATAAAAACCTTTAGTACGCATTTGGTTCATGTTTCTTAAGACGTTCAAGCAAGTTACCGAATAGGAAGTTAGCCAGTTTTCTTAAGCCTAACATAGATAAACAATCATCCAATACAACTAATAACACACTAATAACCAATAATCAATAGCTAGGTTTCATTAGATCTAAGCAAACACAAGATAAATTTAGCCTAACATGTTAATCAAAAGACAAGAATAAGATAAAATCAAACAACACATAGACATATTGAATGATTAATTGATAACTTATCTTCAATGTAACATGGAAGATCTCAAGGCAAAAAGCCTTGAAAAAGAAGCTAAAATCGTCCTAGGGTTTTCTCCCAAAATTCCACACACTAAGCTCTCCCTAATGACAAAAAATTAGAAAACTATATATAGACTTTTGCATCTGACGGCGTCACCTTATGGATTGTGACGCCGTCACCTCGCCGCTTCTAGGGTTCCCGGATGACCTTCTTGACGCTGTCCCTCTTTAGCTCTTCCAAAATCCATTCTGGCTTATCAAGGCTTGACGCCGTCAGCTCGTGAACGTGACGCCGTCCCCTTATGATTTAAGCCGTGACGCCCTTGATCAAGTTAAAGCGTGACGCCGTCAGAATTCACATGCTTTTTTCACTGGCTTATCATGAGTAAATTTCACGTCCACCTTTTCTTACCAAGCCATGACGCCGTCTGGAGTAAATCCTGACGCCGTCAAAGGTAACTTTTAGCCAATTTTTGAGACTTTGTCGTTTTCTTCACTTTTATGCTCCAAAAACGTCCAAAATGCCTCCTTTTTCAGATTTCTCCTCAAAAGTACCTAAAATGACAAAAGGAACGATTTAGGGCAATATTTGATCAAATAAATACGATTTAGGGCTTAAATGACCCCTTAAAAGCGGTACACTTTTCGCTTCATCAGAGGCATTAGGATTAACCCATTGTTTTACACCCGTGTTTTTGTTATAATTACGTTGGCTACATTGGTCAAGTAATTCTCCCACACCCTTTGCGTTGTACTCATTTTTAGTACACGATACCCCTAGTACACCCCTCAGAGCCTATCTTTTTGTTTCTAACTTTAAGCATTTTACTTAAAGTAAGAATTTGTTACACCCCACTTAAATGTACACCCAAATAGCCTTAGCCTACCTTGTATGCACTCATTTTTAGTGCATTATTGTGACAACATTTGTTTAAACCCCAAGTTAATTATCTAATTGATTACATGGTTGCTAAGTCGAGTCATATCCTTGTACATATTGTTTTGGGACGATTGGGACTCATGGGTAAAGTACTAGTGTAATGGAGTAATGGGGAAGAACAACATTATTACCCCCATATGTGCTAAATATTTTAAAAGTACTCCAAGTTTTTCGATTATCTTAATTCGAGTCATTAGAATAGTTATTTGTAAAGTTATGTAAAAGTTCAAGTGTAAGGGGAATGCAATGCCCCTATGATGTATTATTTTGGATGGTAGGGCAAAAGTGTATGCAAAAAAAAAAAAAAAAAAAAAAAAAAAAAAAACGAAAAAATCAAGAAAAATACAAAAAAATGAGAAAAAGAAAAGTAGAAAAAACATACGGACTACCATCCCGTTTCATTTTATGTTTGTTTTATGTTTTTGTTATTTTGTTTTTAGCTTAAGATTGAGTCGAGTCTTGGCTTAGCAACATTGTATAGTACATGTAATTGATCAAGATCTTTAACTCGCCACCAGTAAAATATCCTTTATCCAACAAAACCGTGTTTTCCTTTTCCCTACACCTAACGTTATAACCCATGTAAAAGCCCTCTTTGATTAAGTTTATCTTTGGTGCTTACGCCTAGTGGAGGAGGTTTTCGATCCTTTCCGAAGCCTATGGTAATCTATTTGCTATGACAGGTAGTGAGAGATATTATCCGTTTTCATTTATGAGATTTATTTTGATGACACCTGAGAGATGTGAGTATCTAAACACTATTTGTGATGTGCTAGTTTGTAATCTCCGTGCTTATTATGATTAAAGTGGAACGATTATTTGTTGTAATTACTTTTATATTAGTGTTAAATGACCCCTAACTTGTATTTTGATTAGAATAAAAGCGCATTTGCTTAAGGACAAGCAAATCTCAAGTGTAAGGGTATTTGATGAAGCGAAAAGTGTACCGCTTTTAGGGGGTCATTTAAGCCCTAAATCGTATTTATTTGATCAAATATTGCCCTAAATCGTTCCTTTTGTCATTTTAGGTACTTTTGAGAAGAAATCTGGAAAAGGAAGCATTTTGGACGTTTTTGGAGCATAAAAGTGAAGAAAACGGCAAAGTCTCATAATTGTGCTGGAAAGTACCTTTGACGGCGTCAGGATTTATTCTTGACGGCGTCATGGCTTGGCAAAAGTGGTGGATATGAAAATTACTCATGATAAGCCAGAGAAATTTGCATGGGAATTCTGACGGCGTCACCCTTTGGAGTGATCAAGGTCGTCACGGTATAAGTTAAAGCGGGACGGCGTCACGCCTAATTCTGACGGCGTCAAGCCTTGATAAGCCAGAACGGATTTTGGAGAGCTAAAGAGGGACGGCGTCAAGAAGGCCATCCGGGAACCCTTAAAAGCGGCGAGGTGACGGCGTCACACTCCATAACGTGACGCCGTCAGATCTGAAAGTCTATATATAGTTTTGCAATTTTTTGTCATTAGGGTGGAACTTGTGTGGAACTTTGTGTGTGAAAAACCCTAAGACGATTTTAGCAGCTTTTTCAAGGCTTTTTGCCTTGAGATCTTCCATGTTACATTGAAGATAAGTTATCAATTAATCATTCAATATGTCTATATGTTGTTTGATTCTATCTTGTTCTTGTCTTTTGTTTAACATGCTAGGCTAGGTTTTCTTTGTGTTTGCTTAGATCTAATGAAACCTAACTATTGATTATTGGTTATTAGTGTGTTATTAGTTGTATTGGATGATTGTTTATCTATGTTAGGCTTAAGAAAACTGGCTAGCTTTCTATTCGGTAACTTGCTTGAACGTCTTAAGAAACATGAACCAATGCGTACTAAAGGTTTTTATGGTTGTATTTAATGCATGAGCGAATTCTAGTGATCCCATGTTAGGAGCTTCCTAGCCGGCTCGACATAGGAGTGAAGTAGGAGTTCATAGAGTTGGGGATGTACGTACGCCACCCCACGATTGGTATTAAGGAATACACCCGTCATCCACGCAACTAATACACACTAATCAACCGGTAAAAGATAGTTAGGGAGTAAGGAAATCTAAGTAAACACATTTCTCTCCACATAAGTTTTACCACATTTTCATTTTCTGTTATTTTATTTTATTTGCATTCGTAGTTACTTGGGTTAGTTGACTAGCAACTAATTCCGCCCACTCTTTCAAACCCGAGATTTTACTTGCTTTCATAAAATTATAAAAACATAAAAAGAATCTTCCCTCACCCTTAGACCTATTAAAGTAGTTTTTCATACCTAACGAACACTATTCCCTGTGGAGAACGATCAATCCCCCGTACTTACCACTACACTATACTACATCGGTCAGGTACACTGCCTGGTGGGGTTGTAAGCCTCTTGAGATCCCTCGAGAGGTAAAACCTGTTGTAAGGTTGCAAAACCACGCATCATACACATTGCTCTGCAATCTTGTGCTTCCGTTGGAACGAAAAGGTAAAATTCCCATAAACCTTCCTTGATCTTTTATTCTTTTAATATGAGCATGGCCGCTAAGCGAATTATTAGGCAACAAACCTGTACCTTGTCGAAACAAGCCCTATCTGAGTTCCTGCTTGATTACCCTATACCCTCGGAGTACCAAATCACGCTCCCTAGTAAGAAACAAAATATTTTCGATTCTACCGAAGGGTTTGTTGGTTTGTATGTGCATGCATTCACTCAATCGAATCTTAGGATACCCATTCATCCCTTGATTTTAGAGTTTCTACAATACTATCAGGTTCATGTTTCTAGGTTAAACCCTTTTGGTCTTGCTAAGTTGACCACTTACATCGTAATGTGTAAGGCGTACGGCTATGAACCCACATTGGAGGTGCTTAGGGGTTTTGTGAATCTCTACCCTGGTGGAGATTGGGTAACCATTGCCAAAAGGGGTGAACATGACGTGCCTGCTCTTGTGACGAAACCTTTTTCAAATATTAGAAACTGGAAAGGACAGTTTTTCTATGTTGAGAGTACCATCATACCTCCTGAGTATCCAACATTGTTGGATAAAGCAAACATGTATGATGAAAAGAAGTACAATGACCCTCTTCCCTATGAGATAAGGAGCGACCCCTTGTACCAGCGTCTCGCACGCCACCCTGCTAACGTCCAAACGTTTCCGGAGCCTATATTGTACATGGCTGGTTTAAGTGACAGCTGGGACGGGTCTCCATCATTACCTGAAATAATTTGTGAAGGAAAAAGTATGTATATATCTTATTTAAATAATTTAAATAACTTATCTGCTGATATTCATCTCCTTTTCGTTTGTTTGTGCAGAAATGGCTTTCAGAAACTTTGTTGTGGCTGGAGGTGCCAAAGAAGTTAGCTTTATGCCGAAGGATCCTCAGGATACAAGTTACGGAGTGGGATCTCCTTCTATATCTGTCAATAATAACGATGTTGATGTCTCTCCACCCAAACCTCTTGCTGTGCTTCCCCCAACCAAACCCCTTGGTACTGAGGAAGCCCCCCAGCTTGTGGAGGATGTTGGTGACTCTGATGATACCCCTTCCGGAAGTGATCAGCTCAGGATCGCAGGGTCCTCCGGTATTGCTGATAGAGTGAGAACAAGGAAAGGTACCAGTGCCAAAGCTGCAAAGACTGCTCCAAAAAGGAAACCCAATGTTCCTACCCCCTTATCGAGGAATGTCAAACAAAAAACAGAAAAAGCTCGTGGGAAAGCCATTATGTATGCGCCAAAGAGGATGGTTGATGAAGATGACATCCCTGGTGAGTAAAAGTTCTTCGAGTCCTCCTCCTTTTCCATCGTATCGCGTATTTGGCTTATATTGTTTTTCCATCTCTCTTTTTTTTGTTTTTAGGTTTGCCAGATGCGAAGGAACTGCCCAACGCCCTCTTCTGCCGCTTGCTTGTTGAGAATATCACTCCTGCCTCTTGGAGGAGTAAAATGAGTGAAATGTCCCTTGAGAAGCTTTGCGATCTTAATGACAAAAGTTATATCAGGCAAGCAATGCTGGACAGCCATCTTAGCTTTCGTACAAGGGGATTGCTTAACAAGGTCATGGAGGCGAAGGAGGAGGTTGCTGTTGTTGTGGCCAGAGAGAAGGAAAGGGAGAAGAGTTATGCTGAGTTGGAGAAAAGGTGTGATGAAGCCATGGAGGATTTTGAAAAACACCCAAGGTACGAGGCTCTGCGAGCCAAGATTGATGGTCTTGAGGAGCAGCTTAAGGAATCGCAGGCTGAGTGTGGTTGGCTAAAGTTGGAGGAAGCTAAGGTTGTTTGGGTTATGAGAACCAGGTGAGTGCCCTGGAGTCTAAATGTTCTGGTTTGGAGGCTGAGAGTGTCAGGTTAGTGGAGCAGGATGCCAAGCGCTGTCAAGAGGTTGATAAGTTGAAGCTCGAATGCCAAAGTCTGAGAAAAGATAGGGCTGAGGTTGTATCAAAGGTTGTTCCCTACATTGCTATGGAGTTGTACCATAGCGATGAAGTGGGGGAGGTTGTGGGCAAACTAGTGAATGCGGCCATATTCCATGGCAAATGCACAACTTTGGAGGAGATTGCTGAAACCAAAAAACCAGTTGTGCTTTCGGAGGTACCATACTATCGTCCGAATTCCATGCGGGAATATGATGAAGCTGGTAACGCATTCACCACGGCAGTGTACCTCTTCCTTGCCGAAGCAACCAAAGATCCTTCAGCCTCCATCGAAGATCTCCTCTCTAAAAAGCCAAAGAGCATACAGCCTCCATCTCTAACTAGAAGGACCTTGTCTGAGAAACCTAAGTCTGCAACCCACCAGGAGCGTCCCAACTCTTCCAAGAACAATTGAAGGCTGCCGTGTTGGCAGTAATTTGGTCCATAAGGGTGACATGTAGCCTTTTTAAAACAATTTATCATGTTTAAAGGCTGGTGCCTTTGTATTTGACAATTTATGATCCGTGTGCCTGTTAGAACAATTTATCCTTCATGTTAGTGGGCTTCGACCCATAACTTTAGACAATTATCCTTTTTGCGATTATGATAGCTAAGACTATACGTAGTCTTTATTAATGCTAATTTAGTGGGATATGTCCCACTTTTATTGTCATGTTTATCTTCTCTTACGCTCATTTCAAGAACGTAAACATACAACCTAAGGTTATAACCTTATTGTGTGTATTTTGGACCAAGATTTTAAGCAATCATATAATTTGACTGCGACAGAGGGTCGCGACCCACTCCGTCTTTATCCTTAAGTTGCAGAGGGCTTTTAATACCCTAAGACTTCATAGGAAAGTTAATGTGAATTGTAATGGATGTTGTATATATACAAGACATGTGCCTTGCTTCATCCTTCGACATTGAAACATGTAAAATACTTGGCTGAACAAATCTATGTTGTATAAAACGAAACAAGAGATTTTGAGGGAAACATGTTATATCATTAAGTGGGTAGGGAGGATTACATCATTTGAAGAAATGAACACTAGACACTTACCATTAATGCTTTTTTCCCATATGAGAAGAGTACGTTACATGAAATTGAAAAAACAACTAAATGCTTCAAAGAAGGTAAGTTTTTACATGTAAAACTTACGAGAGTTGTTGTCATGTCCAAACTTGTTCACGACATTTTTTTTTCTGCCCTTCGAGCTCGTATGTGTAACGCCCCGTACCCGTTTTGACTAAAAATTTAAAACTTTTGACGCGGAAACGCTTGACTTTACCGGACTCATACAAATTCTTCATTTACATATCCAAAATCTATCATATTTAACCCTTTAAAATACTTGCAAGAATATATACTCGGACACCTTACAAAACAATTCATAATCAATTGTATAACACAACCAAACAACCCTTCAGACCAATGATACACCATATCCTTTTTAGGGATACGCCGTATCTAAGCTGATAGACATGCGCCGCATCGACCTGAAATGATGCGCCGCATCACCTTAAACTCCTGATACGTCGTATCTAATATACTAGATACGCCGCATCACTTTAACTTCTGATGCGTCGTATCTAATATACTAGATACGCCGCATCGACCAACTAAGACAGAACATCAGCAGGAAAACCTGCATATACTCAACACACCACACAATCCACTTTAACCTCAATACAACATTATATCTTATACCAAAACACTCATTTTACATTCAAAACCACAACAAACCATAATACACGACAATTGACCCATTTGACTCCAACATGGGTACGAATACACTTAAATCCAAACGCCCCTTAAACATTCACTAAAAACACTTAAAACACATTTGACAACTCGTTAGACTCCCAAACCGTTACCCGACTTTGACACACAATAAACGACTCATAAAAGAGACTCTCGGGGGCACAACCTTGACTCGAGCTCGGCGTTCTACCTAGCTCCTAATGCTCACTATCTTCCAACCGCTTCCAAATCCTTAAGCTACCACACATAATCTTTCATTCCGCCGCACATGAACCTACAAAACGGTTAAACATCTAAACCGTAAGCGATAACGCTTAGTAAGTAAAACGATAATCACATACCATCATACTTCAATCAAAACACATAAGCATCACCTATCTCTAACCACTTACTTAGCTACTCCACTCTCTAATTCTTGCATAACCATCTAACATCAACTTACCATCATAACCAAATCACCACCTAGATCATATTCATCCTAGCACATAAGCACATATCCAATCCCTTATCACTAGTCACAAAACACACATAACACATACATGTTAGACATCCATATAATACATGCCATCATCATTTTACTCACCTTATCTCCAAGCTAAGCATATCCAAGCATCCATCATCATCCATCATCATAAACACCCTAAGACACATAATCATACATAACATATAATACATAATCATTAACTATAATCATGACTAATACAACCATAACTAACCTCTAAACACTTCTAATCATCATATAATCATATATTGATTATATGAGAATAAATCCCATCATTTACTAACTTAAACCCATTATAAACTCATCACATAATCATCATTACCTCTTAATTATCTTAAAACACCATTTACCCAATCCTTCCCAAGTTAGGGTTCATAAACCCTAACCCTTAAATCACCAATTAAACTCTAATTAAGCATCATGAACATCATACCTTATGTAAGAAACAAGCTATAGCTTAACCCTTGGATTATCACCACTAAACCATCATCATCTCATCACCAAAATGCTCCATCATCTTCCCTCTCTTCTCTCTATCTCGACATCACAGGAACACACAAGAATTGTGTGGAGATATCTAGAACCTAACACATATAAACTAGCTGAGAGGGCATTTCTGTCATTTCTGCTTATTTAAGGTCGATGCGCCGCATCTATATTTTAGATGCGCCGCATCTTATATACGCCGTATCTCCTTCTCCAATACGGCGCATGGACTATAACAAGTCGGTTCTACTTCCCATTCTACCATACGCCGCATGTAACTTTCTTGATGCGCCGCATCTAGGCCTCATCAGACATCCACTTAAAAGACTCAACCACATATCCTTAGTCAAACATACTTAGGCTCGGGTCAACTTCATCTAGGGTGGGGCCTATTTGTATTCCGGAAAACGGGTCTAACAATTCTACCCCCTTATTTAGATTTCGTCCCCGAAATCTGTCATTCTTTTCTAGCCTACACTTAGTCACCTAACTCATCTCATTCCTAACACCTTAATCCCTAGTTTACTTAGTTCAACGACTTAAGTAACCTCACAACTCTGTGCATACTATAACGCATCACATGCCCTAATCTACATTACCCCCGCTTACTTTTATACCACACAACTCTCGCTTAGATTTTACATAATACAAGACTTACTTATTATTTCCAATCATCATCCTAATCCGCCCTATTACCGCACATCATTATTTCACTCGCTTTATCCTCTACCCTCATTCTTGACTACTCGATACTTAAGAAACTCGTACTAGTTGACTTTACATGATCACACCCGGCTAATACGTTCACATTCTTTTGTCTTCATTTATCATCTTTTGCACCACACCGCAAGGCCCATCCTATCATCATTACAATTTCTTCATCCCATCAAGGTCCTTCTAAGTCTCAACTAAAGCCATGGTCAAATTCTAATCCTCCTATCTTAGTCCTTAAAATTTCTACGAATTCTAAACTCTCGCTTTCTATTTCTCTAACCCTACTCGTGCCGTGTCGGCAACACATAGCCCACTCGTTTATAATTCCTCATTTACATGGAGAGGCGTCCCAATCGATGTAAATCAAGAAATATAAACTCATGGTTATGCACTCCCGACATAACACTACGACTCCTAATTCCCAATCTAGCTTTTATTATTTCATCATTTTTCTTTTTATTAAATTATTTTTACTCTTCTTAGACTTGGATCCTTCACATTATCACATTCATCATGGGGATACTTTTATATGCCATGGACGTAGGCAACCCCTTGCCGGTGAAGGCAACACTTTTCATCCCGAAGGATCTTTAACATTCATCCCGAAGGATTCCTTTACATTCCTTTACTTGGTCATCCCGAGGGATACCACATTTAACATTCATCCCGAAAGATCATTAACATTCATCACTTTACCACTTTCACATTTTAACACCGGATCCAAGTCATAAGCACCACACCGCATTATTACATTCATTTATTATAGTAATTACCGCTAATCGCCTTAGCAGTAATATGATAATTTTAGAACAATGCCTTTATCTCATACACACTCCTTACATTTTTAACCCGCTTTAGTTTTTTTCGCATCTTTACTTTACCTCTTGCATTTTTAGCCTTCATTAATCATTTTCACATTCTTACATTACATTTTATTCCACTCGACTCATTTACGTCTAGACTTCTCACATTTTACCAACCGAACTCATGCATTCATTATGGTGATTACAGCGCTGCAATATGATAATTTCAAGGCAACGTCTTTATCTCACATATATCCCTCTCATTCTTTCTTACGTTTTTAATCCATCACCTTTTTATTTCCATATCTTATCTCTCTTCTTTTAGTCTCACTCGCTTCCTTTACATGTAGACCTTACATAGATCATCAATTACAACACACTCATTATTTATTAATGATTACAGCTAATTGCCTTAGCCGTAATATAATTATTTCATGACAACACCTTAGCTTCACACATATTCATCTCATTTTAGCTAGTATCACTTAAGAAATTTCGCTCTATTTCATTATTTACTCAACTCCTATGCCTTTTTCTCAATTTGTAACTAAGTTCATCACAAACTTATTATGCATATATTTATATCATTTCTTCACTACACACATTCAACGTTACCACACATTCATAATCATGCTCCTAATACTTGACTCTCTACTAACCCATCTCTAATACCTCATTAAGGATCATCACACTAAGTATAACTACTCATAAGACCATACTTTGGTCATTCCTAGCTCACAAGCCATGCACTTTCCTTATTAGTCACATTTCTTACAACCACCACACAACTTACTACACCTATTCGCCCTCGCTAACTACCAAAGCACACAATCACATAATCATATAATAATTACCGAGATAGCCCGAGGTGCACGGTAATCCTATCACTCACACGTCAAGTCTCCCATGTCATATATCACATAAGACACATCCCTAAGTCCCCATCATACTACCCATATAACGATCACATCATTCGTTTCAAACTCTACATTCACATCCTATAACTCACAAACTATTAGCCCGCCTATCTCAAACTTAACTTAACGCGTCTACGAGTGGTTTAAGTCTAGGCAACCTAAAGGAAACCTAATTCACTTAAACCTGGCTCTGATACCAAGTTGTAACGCCCCGTACCCGTTTTGACTAAAAATTTAAAACTTTTGACGCGGAAACGCTTGACTTTACCGGACTCATACAAATTCTTCATTTACATATCCAAAATCTATCATATTTAACCCTTTAAAATACTTGCAAGAATATATACTCGGACACCTTACAAAACATTTCATAATCAATTGTATAACACAACCAAACAACCCTTCAGACCAATGATACGCCGTATCCTTTTTAGGGATACGCCGTATCTAAGCTGATAGACCATGCGCCGCATCGACCTGAAATGATGCGCCGCATCACCTTAAACTCCTGATACGTCGCATCTAATATACTAGATACGCCGCATCACTTTAACTTCTGATGTGTCGTATCTAATATACTAGATACGCCGCATCGACCAACTAAGACAGAACATCAGCAGGAAAACCTGCATATACTCAACACACCACACAATCCACTTTAACCTCAATACAACATTATATCTTATACCAAAACACTCATTTTACATTCAAAACCACAACAAACCATAATACACGGCAATTCACCCGTTTGACTCCAACATGGGTACGAATACACTTAAATCCAAACGCCCCTTAAACATTCACTAAAAACACTTAAAACACATTTGACAACTCGTTAGACTCCCAAACCGTTACCCGACTTTGACAAACAATAAACGACTCATAAAAGAGACTCTCGGGGCACAACCTTGACTCGAGCTCGGCGTTCTACCTAGCTCCTAATGCTCACTATCTTCCAACCGCTTCCAAATCCTTAAGCTACCACACATAATCTTTCATTCCGCCGCACATGAACCTACAAAACGGTTAAACATCTAAACCGTAAGCGATAACGCTTAGTAAGTAAAACGATAATCACATACCATCATACTTCAATCAAAACACATAAGCATCACCTATCTCTAAACACTTACTTAGCTACTCCCCTCTCTAATTCTTGCATAACCATCTAACATCAACTTACCATCATAACCAAATCACCACCTAGATCATATTCATCCTAGCACATAAGCACATATCCAATCCCTTATCACTAGTCACAAAACACACATAACACATACATGTTAGACATCCATATAATACATGCCATCATCATTTTACTTACCTTATCTCCAAGCTAAGCATATCCAAGCATCCATCATCATCCATCATCATAAACACCCTAAGACACATAATCATACATAACATATAATACATAATCATTAACTATAATCATGACTAATACAACCATAACTAACCTCTAAACACTTCTAATCATCATATAATCATATATTGATTATATGAGAATAAATCCCATCATTTACTAACTTAAACCCATTATAAACTCATCACATAATCATCATTACCTCTTAATTATCTTAAAACACCATTTACCCAATCCTTCCCAAGTTAGGGTTCATAAACCCTAACCCTTAAATCACCAATTAAACTCTAATTAAGCATCATGAACATCATACCTTATGTAAGAAACAAGCTATAGGCTTAACCCTTGGATTATCACCACTAAACCATCATCATCTCATCACCAAAATGCTCCATCATCTTCCCTCTCTTCTCTCTATCTCGACATCACAGGAACACACAAGAATTGTGTGGAGATATCTAGAACCTAACACATATAAACTAGCTGAGAGGGCATTTCTGTCATTTCTGCTTATTTAAGGTCGATGCGTCGCATCTATATTTTAGATGCGCCGCATCTTATATACGCCGTATCTCCTTCTCCAATACGGCGCATGGACTATAACAATTCGGGTCTACTTCCCATTCTACCATACGCCGCATGTAACTTTCTTGATGCGCCGCATCTAGGCCTCATCAGACATCCACTTAAAAGACTCTACCACATACCCTTAGTCAAACATACTTAGGCTCGGGTCAACTTCATCTGGGGTGGGGCCTATTTGTATTCCGGAAAACGGGTCTAACAGTATGCCTTGTTGCCACAGCATTTTTGACGCTGAGCTCTTTGACTTGGCTTCGCTTGATTTCATTCGAAGGACAAATTCTTATATGCCCTCAAGAATTTGGGTAGTTTGTCTGCCCACTTATGCTGATATTGCCCTTGCTTTATCTTGATTTCGTCGACAATATCCTTGTCAACACAAATGAACCTTTGCTTCACATTCAGGCTTTTGCAAAAAGAGGGGAGCACTCCTTCGGCAAAGTGTTTCCCTTCATAAGAGGTGATGACTTGTGGGATTCCAAATCTGAAAATTATGTGTTCCCACATAAACTCTTCCACATCTTTTCCTTTTGTTGATGCCAACGGCTTGGCCTCGACCCATTTGGTGAAATGGTCGATGGCTATGACCAAGAATTGTATCTCTCCGGGAGCTGCTGGTAGGGGTCCGATTATGCTGACGCCCCATTGACCGAAAGGCCTTACTGTCATGGTAGAAGACGCCTCATACTCTAATGGTTTTCCGAGCTTTGGAGTGTGTCTGACATACCTTGCATGTTTTGATTACTTCCCTTACGTCTTCTATCACGGATGGCCAGTAATAACCCCACCTAGTTACTTTTGAGGCGATGACTCTGGGGCTTGTGTGTCTTCCACAAAATTCTTCGTGAGCATTGTAGAGAATGCTCGAAGCCTGCTTTAATTCTATGCAACTAAGCCAAGGAGATGAAAGACGCCTTTTGTAGAGATTATTGCCTATGAGCCTGTACTGGGGACTTTTGACCTTGATTCTTCGTGCTGACTTTGGATTATCAGGCAGAATGCCGCTTATCAAGTACGTTTTTATTGGTGTCGTCCAGTTGGAGCCTTCATCAGATGTTTCACTTCGTGCAATTGACCTAGTGGCCAATACCTCCACTAAAACCTCGCTGGGTAGATGAGCTAAAGCAGTTGATGCTAATCTGATTAGGGCTTCCGCCTTTTTGTTATGGCTTCTGCGGACATTTGCTACTTTATATCGTTCGAAACCCTGAAGGAGCTTTTTAACTTCATCCAAATATTCCTTAATTACTGGCTGCCTTGCTCTGTAAGAACCCTTGATTTGGCTAGTGACTGAAAGCGAGCCTACAAAGATGGAGAGGTAATGAACCTCCATGCCCTTTGCAAGTCGAAGGCCAGCCAGCAAGGCTTCATACTCTGCTTCATTCTTTGTGGTCTTGAATTCGAAACGTAGTGCATAACTGTACTCCTTTCCCTCCGGATTGGTCAGGATTAATCCTGTTCCGAAACTATCGAAGCTTGAGGCTCCGTCGGTGTATAGTTTCCACCCCTCCGTTGCTGTCGGGGGTGTTTCTCCCTTTTGGTTGTGCCCGGAAGGTGTTTCGTTGAGAGCTTCTGCAGATGTCTGGCTTCTGAAGGAGCTTGGACTATCACGCCTTGTTAATGACCTCGGAGTTGGTAGATCAACACTTGCTTTGAACTTCGAAGGGTTGGCCTTGATTCCTTGCTTATTTGGTTCTATGGGTTTGAACCCCTTAAGTTGATATTCCTTGCCGTGGAGCTTGTCATCAATCACTGGTGCCTGAGGGGCTCTGGTATTGCTGGAATACGTCCCTTCGAAGACCTTCCCCTCAGCTTTGTGTGGCTTCTTCAAGTTTGCCGTGGAACTTGCTGGAGGTTGCTTTTCGTCTACCACCCTTCGTCCTGTGTGATGCCTATTTGTTACGATATCTTTTTCAACATCCGCGCCACTGAGAGTATCCTTTGGAAGTCCTTTAGGACCTTCCCTGCTTTTCTTGCTAACCTTCGGGTTGTGCTCAGAAAGTATAGTCCCTATTCCGTAGGGCGTGTGAAATTTCACCGTTGCATGTATAGTGGAAACTACGATACCCATCTTTTACATGGCGGTCCTTCCTATCAACAAGTTGTAAGGAGAGTTGGACCTTACGATAGTGAACATGAGGGTTTTTGTCCTTGCGAGCTTGCCTTCTCCAATTGTTATTTCCAACGGAACTTCTCCTAGAGGCCACAAACGTTCACCAGAAAACCCTACTAAAGGCATCTTTGAGTCAACCCTTTGAGACCTGACCGAAGGCTTGAGTTTTCGAAAGCAATGTTCATATATGACTTCACAAGGGCTTCCGCAGTCCATGTAAGCTCTGCTTACTTCTTGGCGAAAGATGAGGACTTTGATAACTACTGGATCATTCGAAGGGATCCTGCCTGTGATAGGAGAAAACGCTATTTCCCTTATCTCGTTCGCTTCTGGCTCCGGTACTTTCCTTTTCGAAGTGGTTTCGCCCCTATGTATCATTAGTATGGGGGCTTCGTTAGGGTTACTATCTTTGGCATTTGAGTGTCGGTCATCTTTTCTTTGCCTTTCTTTATACCCTTCACCAAATGTGCCAATTGCCCGGACTTCACAGCTTCCTCTATCTGTTTCTTCAGCTCTCTACAACTGTTCGTGTCATGGCCATTGTCTTCGTGGAAGTGACAGTACTTGCTGGTATCCCTGTTTTTGCCCTTACTTGTCATGCGAGGGGGTGCTTCGAAGGCCTTGGCAGCCCTCTCCGTAGCAAGTATTTCCTTTGGAGACTTCGTTAGACTGCTTAACAAACCATGGTTGGGGCCTTTGTTGTACGGAGAAAACCTATCTCTGTTCTTGTTCTTGTTCTTGGACCCTTCCCACGAAGAATGCATCGAAAACTTGTTGTTGCTATCTTTGTCTACCGGAGCACCATTAGTGGACACCTCTTTTGCTTCAATCCAAGTATATGTCTTTTCCGTCAACCCTTTGTAAGTTGTCGGAAGGTCAGTGGACAAGAATTCCACCAAACTCCGATTTCGAAGGCCATGTACGAAACCCGAAATACGCTGATTTTCATGGAGACCCAAAATCTGCAAAGTCTCATCGGTGTACCTAGTAACGAAGGCCCTGGTGCTTTCGTTTTCTTTTTGTTTGATGTTGTGCACCGTTAAATGAGTCCTCGTGAACTTTTTTTGCTGACTGAAATGTGACCGGAACTTAGCCTTAAGATCATCAAGATTGACGATGTTGCCGGGCTTTTGGCCATTCCACCAGATACGAGCAGAATCCCTTAGGGTGTACGTAAACATATGACAGGCCACTGGCATAACCCATTTTTGCATTTTGATAGCCCCTTCGAACAAATGTAAGAAATTGTCCGGATCCCCCTTCCCATCATAAGTCCCAACGTGCGAAGGCATTTTCAACCCATCAGGCAATGGGTAATCTTCGATCCACCTAACGAAGGGTGTAGCTGAACCCATAGGGTCTGAGTATAGACAGTTATAAGGTGGTGCATACAGGGGAACAGTATTATATGGGTTGTTGTTTGGGGCATTCCCATAGGAGTTTGGCTTGGGTAGGACGGATAAGGTGCATTCATGGCAAACGGGTAACCGTTTCCCATGGCGTACAGAGGGTACGCCATAGGATTCCCGAAGGGCAGGCTCCCATAAGTTTGGGAAAAGCTTGGGTTATTAGGCTGCCCATTTACTGGAGGATATAAATTTTGAGGATAAGACTGAGTTTGGAACGAGGGGTACATACCATTGGGAGGAAGATTTCCTCCCATATTAATTGTAGGCGGATTGCCTTCCATGCCTGATGCGTGAGAAGGCTGCAACGGAACCCCAGCTTCAGTCCTTCCAAGATGAGCTGCTAGCAATGGAGGCAGAGTCACCCCCACTTCTTCCCTTCGCTGGCTCCTACCATTAGAGCCTTCGGTAACCGCCCCTTCCCTTCTTGTCGGAGCCCTCTCGGGGACTCCTTCGAAACCAACGGATCTTTTTCTTAGCCTTCGAACGACTGGAGACCCAATTCTTAAGGCCGATAGGGTTGGTCCTTGGGTCGGAGGCCTAGGTTCCATTTCCATTTCTTCATCATACTCATCACTCGAGTATTCCAACTCCCTTCGCACCTCAGCATTCCTGACTTGCCTGTTACGAGCCCTTAAGAGGGATTCCAACACTTCGTGGTTGGCTTCGACAAAGGCTGGGCTAATGACAGGTTCTGGATTGGCTGATGTCGAAGCATGATTGTTAGTTGTGATTTCTGGGTGAGAACGTGTTGTGAAAGTGGAAGCGGTTATTGGGGGAAGGTTGTTAGTGTCGTTGATTGGTATTGGTGCCAAGGTTGAGAAACCCGGTGGGGGAGTATCTTCTCTTCCTTGATCCATGCCGGAATAATAGTGAAAGTGGTTGGTTGGTTATAAGCTCGGAATTAACGAGACCAATTGTAGCGGTCCCACGGATGGCGCCACTGATTGAACAAATAATTGCACAACCAAGCCTTCGATGGTGATCAAAGGAATAATGGGGTGTTGAGAATGCGCCAAGCTTGTTCTTAACCTGAAAATAAGAAATACCGAAACACTATGTTAAGTGATTGCGCAGGGGTTGGACCCTGCGAACCACCTCCGGCGTGCGAGTAAGTATGTGTAATCGTTTGAGTAGGTTGTAAATGACAAGAGTGAAGTTAACTTACATTGTTCATGCCCGACTAAGCTATTTATAGGGGAGAAATAGGACATAGTGGGCGGTTGCACATTGTTCGGAGATCATGGGGGCGTCCCATGATTTTGTGGTAACCGCTAGGGCTTTGTAGCCCACGATCTCTGTTTTGGCGGGAAAGCCAAGGGAAAGAGGAGACGTGGGTTTGACCAGGTCAGAATGGTCCTTCGTGCTTGTCCCTTCGATAGGAATACCCCGAAGGGCTTAGGGCTTCGATTGGCGGATTCCCACATGGTAACCAGTTCGCAGGCGAATGGTTTTACGCCAATGAAACGTGTTAGGAGATTAACCTGGGCCTCCGACGGGAGGGCTTTCTACAGGCTCGAAGGGGAGTCCTTTGGCCCGTCAGGAGGGTACGTCATCAGTATGCCTTGATGATTTGTGTTTACAAGTAACTTGCACATTTTACGTTATGTATTACAAGTTACATGTTTGTCATTATTAAAACCGAAGAAATCGTTTAGTTTAAATATCGTAATATTTGCACTAACAACATCAATAAAGCTTGCCCGAAGGACTGCTACCCTCTACCAGAAATCGATTGGAAGGTCGAATCTCTCTCAGGGTTCCGCCTGAAATGTTTTCTGGACGCCTACAAAGGGTATCACCAAATACAAATGGCGGAGGAAGATGAAGAAAAGACAGCCTTCTACACAGGAAAGGGTGTCTATTGCTACAAGAAAATGCCCTTCGGTCTGAAGAACGCAGGGGCAACTTACCAACGGTTAGTAGATAAAGCCTTCCACAAGCAAATTGGGAGGAACTTGGAAGCCTACGTTGATGACATGGTAATAAAAAGCAGAACCGAAGAGGACCTCCTCTCCGACATCCAAGAGACCTTCGATCAATTACGGGCAATCAATATGAAGCTTAACCCTAAGAAGTGTTCCTTTGGCATGGAGGAAGGACAATTCTTAGGGCACCTGATCACTAAACAAGGGATTAAAGCCAACCCTTCGAAGGTAAAAGCCATCACTGTCAGCTTCAAGCTCCGAAGACTAAAAGTTCAAAGCCTCAATGGGAAGCTTGCGGCACTTAGCAGGTTCCTGTCGAAAGGGGCAGATCGGTCTCTACCATTCTTCAAAACACTCAAGGGGTGTACAGATAAAAAGACTTTCCAATGGAGTTGTGAGGCGGAAGCAGCCTTCGAAAAGCTAAAGGAATTTATGGAAATCTTACCAACACTTACAGCCCCAATCAAAGGCGAAGTGTTGTTCATGTACATTGCGGCATCATTCAAAAGCATCAGTGCGGTGCTCCTAGCCGAAAGGGAGAAGAAACAAGTCCCTATATACTTCGTTAGCAGGGTTCTGCAAGGAGTTGAATTAAACTATCCGGAGTTGGAAAAGCTAATCCTAGCCTTGGTTTATGCTGCAAGATGCCTTCGAAGATACTTTCAAGCTCATCCCATCACGGTATTGACTGACAAGCCTATTAGGCAGATACTGTCGAAGCCTGAGAAATCAGGAAGGGTAGCTAAATGGGCTATCGAATTGGGAGAACATGAGATAGAGTACAAGGGTCGAAACTCCGTCAAAGGTCAGATACTTGCAGACTTTCTCGCTGAAACACCCTCCGGACCTAGCCAAGATAAAGAAATTCCTAAGGAGAAGCCCCAAAAGACGAAGGAGGGGTGGAAATTGTACACAGACGGAGCCTCAAGTTCTGATGGTTCAGGAGCAGGTTTAATGCTAGTTAGTCCGGAAGGAAAGGAGTACGCTTATGCATTACGTTTTGAGTTTAAGGCCACAAACGATGAAGCAGAGTATGAAGCTTTGTTAGCGGGCTTTCGACTAGCAAAAGGCTTGGAGGCTAATGACCTCTCCGTTTTTGTAAGTTCGCAACTAGTCACCAACCAAATCAAGGGCTCTTATGTAGCAGAGCAGCCCACCATAAAAAAATATTTGGATATAGCTAAAGAGTTTCTTCAGGGATTCGAACCATATGAGATAACACATGTTCGAAGAAGCCAACACAAGAAGGCAGATACCCTAAGCAAGCTATCTGAAATGGCTTTCGCTCATCTGCCCGAGGAAGTTTTAGTAGAAGTATTGACCCACAAGTCAATTACACAAGACGAAGCATCTGACAGAGGAAACAATTGGATGACTCCAATTAGGGAATACTTGATCAGTGGTAGTCTGCCAGAAAGTCCTAAGCTTGCTCGAAAGATCCGGACCAAAGCTCCCCAATATAGACTTATTGGGGACAATCTATACAGGAGATCCTTTTTATCTCCATGGCTTTGTTGCGTAGGACTGAAACAGGCTTCGAGCATTCTCTATAATGTTCATGAAGATTATGTAGGTTAATAGTGTTTCATATCTCATTATCATCATATGCCGATGTATAAATAGATTACATAAGACCGACTTAATGCCCTAGACCCTATCGGGCCATAGCCCATACAAACGACTCATGGGCTATACCCATTATACGACTAACACTCCCCCGCAGTTTGAGCGGGAGGACACCGAACACTCAAACTGGTACGAAACTCCTCAAACAAAGCAGAAGGTAATCCTTTGGTAAAAATATCTGCATACTGATAACGTGACGGTACATGAAGAACTCTAACTTGACCAGCAGCAACCAAATCCCGTACAAAATGAATATCAATCTCTATATGCTTCATCCCAGCAGAGTCACGCGTAACGGAAACACCCAAAAAATAATTAAGAGCACCCAAATCGGTCATAGAGAACTCCGTATGTAAAGAAGCAATAATCCGCTGTAACAAACTATCAGAGGAAGCAGTGAGCACAATATCATCCACATATAGTAACAAAAATGCAGTATCATCACCCTGTCTGTAAATGAATAAGGAGGAGTCATAACGACTAGAACTAAACCCAATAGTAGTAATGTAAGCCGCAAACCGCTGAAACTATGCCCGAGGTGCCTGCTTAAGACCATAAAGAGACCTCTGCAATAAACAAACATAATCCGGATGCGCGGGATCCCGAAAACCGAGAGGCTGATGCATATAAACTGTCTCAGTTAAATCACCATGTAAAAAAGCATTCTTGACATCAAGCTGATGAACAGGCCAATGTCGAGAAATAGCTAAACTAAGAACAGTCCGAATGGTGCCCGGCTTAACAACCGGACTAAAAGTCTCATCAACATCAACTCCCTCAATCTGTGTGTAACACCCCAACCTGATAAGGATAAAGATATCACAATAATGGTTTTATATCAGATCAAAACAAAGCATACATCTATAGTAATACAAGAATTCTCAAAGGTTACAAATGAAATACAGAAACTACAAGGTTACAAATGAAACTTCCGATAAATACTAATCCTAAAGTATAATAACTTCTAATCATCTCTAATCCAGAATAGCTATCAAATCTTCTAGTCCAAGGTTCTCTCCACTCATACCCCAGCTTCCAAACTAAAACCTGCCGCAGGAAAAGAAATGCGGCTGAGCTACGAGAGCTCAGTGAACAGATATAACGATAACAAAGCAGTAGTAGAGAACAGTAGAAAGTAACAAAAATAAAGGTCATGCAGATATATTATGGATTAAGGGATAAGTAAATGAAAAAGAATAAAGGAAAAGAAAAAAGGAACAGTAATCCACCACGAGCCCAGAACAGATAATATAATAACCATGTAGCCATATCAGATATCCAGAGGGGATGCCTCTCAAGTAACCAGATAATATGAGGGATGTCTTCATGTATCAAATAGATATGGAGTGATCAGCTCCTAGAGGTGTGAAAGACATGTATCGCACACACCATCAGTCACCAGAGGTATACATGTAAACAGTAAATAATAACAGATAACAGAGACAGAACAAATCTAGGATGCATCCATACGCCCAAGTAGGCCAGAATCTTCTCCTATATAACAATAAAATCAGGGACGGGATAGGTCATCTCTCTCCTACCCTAGAGTCAAGCCATCGGTGCATCAATGACAAGGACATGAACACCTCATGCCTAGTGAGTTGGCTCGGGTATCAAACTGTGGTCAGAGTCAGATATCATATCAGAGGGTCATAAATAAAGATTCATGTAAAAAGGTTCATGTCAAATATTTCAAGAGTAATATCAGAGGTTCAGAAATAAATCAGGTTCAAATCAGAGTTCACATAATAAAGGATCATATCAAGGGTTCACAAACAAAGGGAACATAACAATGGCTCAGGGAATCTTAATACAAGATCAAAATCAGAGTTAAGAAAAAGGGAAAACACCCTTACTGAAAAAGGGCAGAATATCTGTACCTTATACCGCAAATGAAAAACACAACAGAAATATAAAAGTCGGAAGCAACTCCATCTTCAGCGTATCTACACGAATTCAGGACTGTCTTATTATTAGCTTGTTTAATTCAGATTACTTATTTTAGTCGGCTTTCCATTTTTAGTAGCTTTCCTTTTTAGGTAACTTCCCATATTTAGTAACTTTCCAATTTTTAGCAGGTTTCCAGAATTAGTAAGTTTCTATTTTTAGCAGATTTCCATAATTAGCAGATTTCCATATTTTAGGGTTTTAATATAAATATACCAAGGTTAAAGGTTTAGAATGAAAATATCACAAGTTACTGAATTTAATCATAAGCTATCCAGAATTACATTTTTAACCCTTTAACTTTACCAATTTTACAAGTTAAACCCTTTTAGTTATATAAATCACAAATTAACCCTTATAATTAATTAAGTTACAAATTAATCCTTACAATATTCATAATTACACATTAAGCCTTCAATTATTCAAATTTACACATCACACCCCTTATATTAAATATTATACGAATCAACCTTCAATTTCCAGCATTTACAAAATAGGTCCCTCAAATTTATTTATTTATAAACCGAATTTAAAATAATTACATAATTACCAATTAAACCTTTAAATTGCAAAATTAACACAAGATACCCCCATATAATATTTTATACATTTAACCCCTGATCCAAAATGACTTATAAAATAACCCTCATGTTTAAATAATTACAAAACACACCCTTATAGTTTCAATAATCCAATCGGTACACCTTTAAATGCAATCCCTAACCCTAATTATTTCGATTAGGTTTTATTTCTTTCTTTATTTTTTTCCAAAAATCCGGTTTGTACAAAAATTAGCCACACTTTATTTAAGCTTCCAAAATTCGAACCAATATTTTTCTCAGGTTATATGATGCATAAGGAACTCATAAAAATTATATAACAAGCCCAGAAAAATCGTATAGCCTATTTTAGATTTTATGTATGTTTTTGATATCAATAATTACCACGACATATTTAGGCCTCTACAATTCGTTCCATCATTTTTCCTAGATCATATACTTCATATGAGGTCCAAATAAAATAAACATATCACCCAGAAAATTCGTATGACTTGATTTGCATTTTATGTGTGTTTTTTATCTCAAAATTTCGTACGATCATATTAACTTGCATGATTCGATTCTACCAGTTTATATGAGTCATATATGATCTAAGTAACATCATAAAAATACCAAATCGATTTTAGGACATGTAGATTTAGGCGCATGAATTATTACCTCTCGGATGAAAAAATCGACCAAGAAAAATATCCCACGATCAAACCAGCGAATCCACAACCCTATGCTTATTTTTCCCAGCTCCCTTAGGCCTTAAAGATCACCAGAATAATACCCAATAGCTCCAGAAAAATCGGATGGAGAAGAGAGGATTTTGTGTGTGTTTGTTAGGGTTTTTCGGATGGGAAATAATAGAAATAAATAAAAATGCAGAGTGATGAGGAGGGGGGAGCAAATCACGGTAATTAGGGGTAAATGGGCAATCAAAATTACTTTGAGAATGGTTTCCATATTTGTTTGATCATTATCTTATTTTAAAAGATTTAAAAACACAAAATAAATAATTTAAATAAGTATTCGGCCCATATATAATTTTTGTGTGTAATATGTATTTTTTGTACATTGTAGAAATGTTAAAATGTTGCCTCAAAATTATTTTACTTCATATGTAGCTCATTACCAAAGGTTCGGGATTTATTTGACATTTTATGTAAGCTTTAATTAAATTTTAAAGTTACAGGGGCATTTTGGTCATTTTGCATGCTTTTAAATTTTGGGTTTTACAACTTCTTCCCCTCTAAAAGAAAATTTTCGTCCTCGAAAATTGAGGTGAAACGAAACGGATACACAACTGACGGTGAACAGAAATATGAAAGACTCGTTTCTCATGACTCTATCTTGTTGATCAAAGTTTCGGTTTCTTCAGAAAAGACAAATCATACTGAATCCAGATCAATAGAATAATATACCAAAACGGAATAAATGATAATCGTAATCTCTCAGGGAAGATACAGAGAATACGTAGGATTTTGACGGATATGCCGTCCACAGAATTTGATCAGACAAACCAGATGAGAACGTACAGAAAAATAGATTATCGCTAACATCAATTGGCAGCAAGTCCTACAACAGAGCCTAAGATTCTTATCAGAAGCACAGAGGTCAGCAAACGCATGCTGAGAATCCAGACGTATCAAATCGCATAACGGTGAAAGCAGATCACGCGTATAGGTAGAATGAACTTAAAGTCTCACTAACGCAGATAATCTCAAACAGTTATTAGAATTTCTAAGGCTCTAGGGCATTCCTCGAAATATTCGATGCCCACAACAAGTGCACGTTATATGATGTGAGTATTATCACGTTGGCCAGACGTCATAATACTGGCATCATATAAATATGCCCTCATGATAGTCATACTTTATCTCAAGTCGTGAACAAAATAACTTATCTTAATCCGCCTAGTCCTTCTACAGTCTCAGAGGTCATTAAAATCAAACACCATAATTAAGAGGAGAACTGATTACTCGAAAGAGTTAACGGAACAGATCCAGAATGTCTATCTGAATTGGATACGTCGCCAATAGTGTCAATCCTTCATCACTCACCAGAATCAACTCAGGCAATATCAGTGGTTGCTTCAAAATTCTCATAACAAACCATCATCCAACATACGCAAAATCTACACAAAACGGAATTACTAGTAGGGAAACAAAATCTTTCAGAGGATCTTATTATCAGGTAACGGAAACTTAAGTAGGTCAAGAGGAATGAATTACGTCATCCATAGCTTCATTCTTCATAGAATCGACTCTTCCATACACAAACTTTCGCTTTAGAAATATCATACATTCAATACATGATTTCAAATTCCAAGTAGTCTGTCTACGTCTGTCCATATGATCATAGAGTGGAAAGTAATTATACACTCGATTCTGGTCCCTCAAGCCTTCGACACTTTTTCTGGACACTGAGGTGTGGAACGTGAATCTCTGACATGGTCACTGTGCATCTTCCATTCGCGAGTCTGCTTCTGCTCTCAATTAATCTTAGTGCAACTACTATGAATAGAGAAGCAAGACTGTGCGTCTTAGCCAGGTCTTCCAGCACAGTTCGAAATTTGCCAACTCAAACTGCTGTCATCATAGGATACGTGGTAGTGTTGTCTGCTACAATCTCTGGACGCCAATCGAATCTACTCTTCCAGAACAAGGGTCATTTTACAAGATGATCTACATGTTCCTCGTTCGTCTCTGAGTACAAACACACTGTCATACTATGACAATTGTCCAATTACTCGCGAAAACATGATCCTATTAGCCAATACAATTGACATTATTTAAAACTTATAGTGGTCACAACGAGTACGAAAACAGCTTCATGAATCGTTTCAGGGAAAACTTCATATCTACTTCACATCACCAATCTCCCTCTTCATGCATAAACTGAAATGCTTCACGGAGGTTACTCTCAGTTAGTCATCTCCCTTCTTAAAAGTTCTTGTGGTTGCTTCTTCAGTCCTTCAAACATTAAATGAGGCCGTCTGATACGGAATTTACAAAGATAGAACAAATCAATCATTGACACGCGGAAATGAAAAATGATTACGGTAGTGATACGGTTAGGTTTACGGTAGTCGATACGCTGACACATGATTTCCTCTTTCTTCTTCATAAACTATAAGGGGTGTTCAAAGGAATACAAAGGTGAACAAAATCACATTCCATCAGCTTCTTCAATCTCTTGACTTCTATAGCATCATGGTTCGTTGACTGAGATCGGTTCAAAGTCAATTTTACTTCTCAACAGGAGGGAAACCCAAAAGTTTCATCAGAAAACATCAGAATATTGATACAACAAAACTTCCAATGCCAAAGCTTTCTAAGGGTGGATATTAATAGGTGTCGAGAGAAATTTGACAATCAAATGAGATCGAGGTAACTGTTTCCATAGCAGCATTAAGCTTAACAGATTTGAGCGGTTAAAGGTTATCATAACAAAAGTAGGATGCAAATAGATTTCTGAAATCACATATCAGATACGGTCATCCCTGGCAGCTTATGAGGGCCAGCCAATCCATAACTTACAGACCTCAAAATCGAATATATCAAAAGTAAAAGGATTCGTAGGATGGGCACGGTCGCCAAGCCAGACGGATAGTTCATATATCAAGGTCAAGTACATGGTTCATCAAAGTGTGGAAATAGATAAGCGAACAATTCAAGGTGTTGGAGTTTTGTTTAGCTATTTAGCATAAGTGGCAGGTAGGTGGTGAGTCATCGGTAATACGAATATCGTATAACTGTCAAAAGTGAGGCATATAGAAGCTCAGTTAACAATTTCATATCGAGACAAAGTTATCGTCATGTCCTTCCAAAGGAAACTAGTTGACGGCAAGATTCATTATTCAAAGGGAGGGAATAAACTTCCTATATCCATGGTTAATAATCACCAGAGTTCTCATAGGAGTAGTAACGGGGTTTGCAAGACAGAGTAGTATCAGATGATACATTTATATCCAGCACCGGAAATGAATTAATAGGATGTGTCAAACACATTGGGGTTAAATGACCTTTGGGATGGTCGGGGAGGTATCAAACTGTTTGTCAAACAGATCGGAAGTGAAGATCACAATCAGGTAGTGGAACACTCCCAAAAGATATACTTAAGTAAGCTCACTTCCTGGTCTTCAGCTACTGTAACACCCCAACCCGGCAAGGGTAGAAGTATCACATTAATGGTTTCATATCAGATCAAACAAAGCATACATCCATAGTAATACAAGAATTTCAAAGGTTACAAATGAAGTACTGAAAATACAAAGTTACAAATGAAACTAAAGCTAAATACTAAGTCTGCAAATGCAAGTCCTTCTAATAGTCTCCACTTCAGAATACTATCAAAGTCTTCTAAGTCCAAAGGTACTCTCCACTCATACCCAACTTCCAACTAAAACCTGCCGCAGGAAAAGAAATGCGGCTGAGCTTAAAAAGCCCAGTGAACAGATATATATATAATAAACGGAAACGAAGACAAATGGAATTGAACAGATATAGCATAATGAATAAAATATAAGTAAAGGTTTAAAGAGTAAAGGTTTAGGACAGTAATCCACCACGAGCCCATATCATAACATATCACATATCATATCATATCATATCTTCATAATCATATAGAGGGGAGACCTCTCAGATAATCAGATAATATGAGGGGTGTCCTCATTCTTCAAATGGAGTAGCTAGCTCCCGAACTTTGTGAAAGGAGTGGATTGCACCCATCCCCAGTCACCATATCATATCAAAACGAACTGTCCACGAACACGGACACGAACCTAGGATGCATCCATTCGCCCCCCCCCCCCCCCGAACAAAATCATATAGGCCATAATAAATCATATAGTGTGCATGCATATCATAATCAAAATGGGGACGGTGTAACCAAATCACTAGGGCTACACGCTAGTCATGCCAGTGGTGCATCACAGACACGGCCATGTTACCTTCATGGCTAGGAAACGAACTTGGCTCGGGTATCAAACTGGGGTCAAATGTCAAAGTCCAAATCAAAGCAAAGGTCCATGTAGTCATAGTCCAAATATCAAAGTCCAAATCACAGGGTTCATATCAAAAGGTTCATATCAAAGTGTAGGGAACATAGCAATGGCTTAGGAAACCCTAATACGAATCAAAATAGGAGAACGAAGGCTCCTCATTCAAAGAGCAGAATATATGTACCTTATTCAACAGCAAAAGCAAACAAAGATAGATGGATAACAAGACACAAGATCACCCCCGCTTCACGGAACCTATACGGATCAATAACCAAGTATTACATTAAGTCCAATTGAATTAGGTTACTCTTTTAGTATACTTTCCCTTTTTAGTAACTTTTCCGATTTAATAACTTTTAGGGTTAAACGACAATTAAATAACTTTTAGACTTAATGTGACCAACACTATAGTTTAGGGTTAATTATGTCAATTTAGTAAAGTTTAGAGTCAAAATGTAAATTATCAAAATTAGATATTAAAATGTCAAATAAAATTATTTTAAAGTTTATACTATAATTTTATATTAAGATAATAATTTTAGACCCCGTCGCTCATAATTTATTAACATATTTTTGACATTAATTTTTAGACCGCGACGACCAAAATATGTTATTATCCCATGCATAAACACATGACTCGCGACTATCCTTCAAAACATTTTGTATAAGCATTTTATGACTACCATACTCACACACATGCACATCTTTACGCTAATCGTACTTATCGAGACACAATACTTCACGAGACTCAACTAGATCCAAATAACCCTTAATGCCCTGTATTGAAACTCATTTCTTTTATGTGATTATATATATACCATTTCTATAACTATTTCTTTACTGATTTGTTCACAAATACTCAACTTATTAAAAGCTACAACTTGTAATATCATGCATGTTCATGTTCTTTTTTTTTTTTTTTTTTTAGTTTTTCAAATGACCTGATGTAGCCATACAAAATTAGATATGAATGACCACGTTGACATCAGAATATACATGTGACATGTTTAGTTATTCAACCTTGTGTAATTAGTTATTTAATGAAATAAAAAGACCAGGTGCTCGATCATATACAAGTTGTGTTCAATATATTTACCTGACAATGAATTTACTTCTCGTGTATCTTTCATTAACGAAATTAAAGCAGGTTGTGTAGTCATATATACGCTGAAGAACATGTTGGACAAATTACACGAACATCAAAACGGACTAGGGGATACCTCAAGGAGAATTTAACGGAACGAATGAGGAACACAAGCACCAAGGCTAAACTCTTTCGAGCCAAAACCAAACCAAAACCTCTACACACGCATGAACGAAACGTGACCTGATCCGAACTAGCACTCCATTCCATGAACATAAGATTCAATGTGCACGATCAGCCACACGTACAAATCACAACCACCATCTGGACTCGAATGTACTCGAGTAACACCAACGCGAACCGAAACTCAGCACGAAAACAGGACTCAAACACCACCCAATGATTACAACCCTCATGCGATCCCATACCACGATCACACAAGGTTAGAACACCAAGAAGAAACTGATCACCCACCTTCTGTTGGACCTTCGCACACTTCCCTTGCGCCATCTTTTATTCGGATCAAAGAAGGAGGAGGCTGCTGCCCCTAGGTTGTTATTTAGGGTTTCTGTGTGGAGATACAATGAGGTATTCGGTTGTGATATATGTGAAGAATGAGAAATGGGTGGGTTTTTACTGATATGTTTATAACGTCCCATAAGATGGACCATTCGCTAGATCAGCCCACTCTTCTCCTTTGTCTCTTCCTTGATTCCTCTTGAGAAAATACTATAGAGGCTACCGATGTCATCATGTATTTTTAGAGTTTTACGTGTGAAGTGCTAAGTGATAGGCGAGTTCAAAAAAAAATAAAAAAAATGAGGGCCACTTTCAGATTTTTATGGGAGAAGGTAAATATATGGTTTAGTGGAACATGGCCTTGTGCGCATGGATGTGTAGAAAAAAAAATGCTATGTCCCATGAGTTGTCAAAACGTGTAGGTAAAACATGCAACTTGTGGTGTTCAAAGGAAAGTCTTGTGTGTTTAAATGGAGGTTATGATTTATCCGAAAATCATGGTGATGAGCCTAATTTTATGGGATGTGATTAAGATTATGATTATCAATTTTATTGCTTCCATATTTCAATTATTGTTTGGCAAATCTTAAAATGTAATGTTGTGTACAAAATTTTTAAATATATTCGGTCCATTAAGGAATATTTTAGATGTGCCACATGTTAATCATAGAGTCTTGGTATCACTTCGTATTTTACTTTAGGTTATAGGTTCGTATTGTGTGATCTCGAATCATGACACGTTATATAACTCAAATTTTAATTTATAGCGTATTTTATAAGTCCTTAAAATTTCAAAATTTGAGGGTATTTTGGCCATTTCGGATTGTTGTAATTTTGGGGTTTTACAGCTACTGCTCTTTCTGGTTGCTCAAATCAACTGGTATGATCCGAAAGACATCTTCGCCTGGCGGCTAGACAATCTCTCGGTATCATGTCAAATCCTACTTCACATTCCGGTGGAAAACTTGATGGTTCAACCAGGAATCATATTCAGAAAACTCAGGGTGCCAATTAATTCTCAAGATAAGGTTCATTCATTGGTGTACGAAATGGTTTCCAGGAAGACTTCATAACCGCGAAAGTAACACACGAGTCTCCAGAGTAATAGTGATAGTAAGGAGTTAACAATCGGTAATCATGGTAGGAAGTTCAAAATTGTTTCAACGTCAAAGGTGAGACATAGGAGGATAGTTGTCAATATTGAATGATCAATCAACCAATTCTTTATCAGAATAAAATCAAAGTTAACTATCCAAGGAAAAACAGATCGACAAGCAAGTCTTATCGTTCAAAAGCGAAAGGAAAACATTCTTACACTCGTGGTTAAACACCACAAGGCTTCTCATGGGAACAGAGATGGTTAAGACGAAATCAATTTGTGTCAGAAAATTCATAGATGATTATCAAAAGCAAGAGAGAAATAACAGAATATATCAAGTATATCATCGTCATGGAGATTCTCAGAATGCCCGAAGAGGCATCAGAATGATTAACAAAAGGTTCAGAGGTTGGAGTCGGAATCTGAAGACAAGGATCAGATATTGTCAGGCAATTACTATGCAATTCTCAATGCTTTCAAGATTTAATTGGGTTTCAAATCTTAGGTGGTGCAAGGCATAAGCTTTCAATTTCCAAAAGTGATCTCAACAAGCTTTAACCAAAAGCAAGGCACGAATCAGAGTGATGCGGAAGCAATGCTACTTAAACAAATGCCTTATAGTCTACCCATTCCTCACCGGTCAGAATCTTAAGTTCCTATAGGGAAATCCTAAAGCAATTTCTTACAGGTTATCTTATGAGCACCTACAGTGGAAACTTAGTGGTCCAAACTTCACAGGCCAAGGGTAAATGTATTACAAGTCGCAGCCTGTCTCTCTGATACCATAAATTGTAACACCCCAACCCGATAAGGGTAAAGATATCACAATAATGGTTTCATATCAGATCAAAACAAAGCATACATCTATAGTAATACAAGAATTCTCAAAGGTTACAAATGAAATACAGAAACTACAAGGTTACAAATGAAACTTCCGATAAATACTAATTCTAAAGTATAATAACTTCTAATCATCTCTAATCCAGAATAGCTATTAAATCTTCTAAGTCCAAGGTTCTCTCCACTCATACCCTAGCTTCCAAACTAAAACCTGCCGCAGGAAAAGAAATGCGGCTGAGCTACGAGAGCTCAGTGAACAGATATAACGATAACAAAGCAGTAGTAGAGAACAGTAGAAAGTAACAGAAATAAAGGTCATGCAGATATAATATGGATTAAGGGATAAGTAAATGAAAAAGAAAAAAGGAACAGTAATCCACCACGAGCCCAAACAGATAATATAATAACCATGTAGCCATATCAGTAATCCAGAGGGGATGCCTCTCAAGTAACCAGATAATATGAGGCGTGTCCTCATGTATCAAATATATATGGAGTGATCAGCTCCCAGAGGTGTGAAAGACGTGTATCGCACACACCATCAGTCACCAGAGGTATACATGTAAACAGTAAATAATAACAGATAACAGAGACAGAACAAATCTAGGATGCATCCATACGCCCCAGTAGGCCAGAATCTTCTCCTATATAACAATAAAATCAGGGACGGGATAGGTCATCTCTCTCCTACCCTAGAGTCAAGCCATCGGTGCATCAATGACAAGGACATGAACACCTCATGCCTAGTGAGTTGGCTCGGGTATCAAACCATGGTAAGATTCAGATATCATATCAGAGGGTCATAAATAAAGATTCATGTAAAAAGGTTCATGTCAAATATTTCAGGAGTAATATCAGAGGTTCAGAAATAAATCAGGTTCAAATCAGAGTTCACAGAATAAAGGATCATATCAAAGGTTCACAAACAAAGGGAACATAGCAATGGCTCAGGGAATCTTAATACAAGATCAAAATCAGAGTTAAGAAAAAGGGAAAACACCCTTACTGAAAAAGGGCAGAATATCTGTACCTTATACCGCAAATGAAAAACACAACAGAAATATAAAGGTCGAAAGCAACTCCATCTTCAGCGAATCTACACGAATTCATGATTGTCTTATTAATAGCTTGTTTAATTCAGATTACTTATTTTAGTCGGCTTTCCATTTTTAGTAGCTTTCCTTTTTAGGTAACTTCCCATATTTAGTAACTTTCCAATTTTTAGCAGGTTTCCAGAATTAGTAAGTTTCCATTTTTTGCAGATTTCCATAATTAGCAGATTTCCATATTTTAGGGTTTTAATATAAATATACCAAGGTTAAAGGTTTAAAATGAAAATATCACAAGTTACTCATTTTAATCATAAGCTATCCAGAATTACATTTTTAACCCTTTAACTTTACCAATTTTACAAGTTAAACCCTTTAGTTATATAAATCACAAATTAACCCTTATAATTAATTAAGTTACAAATTAATCCTTACAATATTCATAATTACACATTAAGCCTTCAATTATTCAAATTTACACATCACACCCCTTATATTAAATATTATACGAATCAACCTTCAATTTCCAAAATTTACAAAATAGGTCCCTCAACTTTATTTATTTATAAACCGAATTTAAAATAATTACATAATTACCAACTAAACCTTTAAATTGCAAAATTGACACAAGATAACCCCCATATAATATTTTATACATTTAACCCCTGATCCAAAATGACTTACAAAATAACCCTCATGTTTAAATAATTACAAAACACACCCTTATAGTTTCATAAATCCAATCGGTACACCTTTAAATACAATTCCAAACCCTAATCAAATCCAATCATTGACCCATCATTATTAAAACCTTAAAACACATTAAATGACCAGATCATGTCCCAAAAACCCTAACCCTAATTATTTCGATTAGGTTTTATTTATTTCTTTATTTTTTTCCAAAAATCCGGTTTGTACAAAAATTAGCCACACTTTATTTAAGCTTCCAAAATTTGAACCAATATTTTTCTCAGGTTCTATGATGCATAAGAAACTCATAAAAATTATTTAACAAGCCCAGAAAAATCGTATACCATATTTTAGATTTTATTTATGTTTTTGATATCAATAATTACCTCGACATATTTAGGCCTCTACAATTCGTTCCATCATTTTTCCCAGATCATATACTTCATATGAGGTCCAAATAAAATAAACATATCACCCAAAAAATTCGTATGACTCGATTTGCATTTTATGTGTGTTTTTGATCTCAAAATTTCGTACGATCATATTAACTTGCATGATTCGATTCTACCAATTTATATGAGTCATATATGATCTAAGTAACATCATAAAAATACCAAATCTATTTTAGGACGTTTAGATTTAGGCGCATGAATTATTACCTCTCGGATGAAAAATTCGACTAAGAAAAATATCCCACGATCAAACCAGCGAATCCACAACCCTATGCTTATTTTTCCTAGCTCCCTTAGGCCTTAAAGATCACCAAAAAAATACCCAATAGCTCCAGAAAAATTGGATGGAGAAGAGAGGATTTTGTGTGTGTTTGTTAGGGTTTTTCGGATGGGAAATAATAGAAATAAATAAAAATGCCGAGTGATGAGGAGGGGGGGAGCAAATCACGATAATTAGGGGTAAATGGGCAATCAAAATTACTTTGAGAATGGTTTCCATATTTGTTTGATCATTATCTTATTTTAAAAGATTTAAAAACACAAAATAAATAATTTAAATAAGTATTCGGCCCATATATAATTTTTGTGTGTAATATGTATTTTTTGTACATTGTAGAAATGTTAAAATGTTGCCTCAAAATTATTTTACTTCATATGTAGCTCATTACCAAAGGTTCGGGATTTATTTGACATTTTATGTAAGCTTTAATTAAATTTTAAAGTTACAGGGGCATTTTGGTCATTTTGCATGCTTTTAAATTTTGGGTTTTACATCAACTCCCTCAATCTGTGTGCTACCATTGGCAACAAGACGTGCCTTGTACCGACTAAGAGTGCCGTCAGCCAAATACTTATGACGAAATAACCACATACAACGAACAATATTGACACCCTCAGGTCGCGGTACAGTAGTCCAAGTTTTATTTTTAATAAGTGCATTATACTCATCATACATAGCAGTTCGCCAATTGGGATCATTAAAAGCATCCTTATATGACCGAGGGGAAGGAGAAATAGTAGACACATGACCAGCATAACGGGGATTAGGACGAGTAGTCCCGACACGAGAACGTGTTACCATGGGATGAATCGATACTGGGTGCGGGTTAACAGGTGGGGTTGGTGGATCGGGAGAAACGGAAACGGAAGCCGGCTGAGATGGAATGAAAATAGGAGTAGTGGGAGATTGTTGTTGTGGTGCAGGTGGTGGTGGTGAAGGTGGTGGCTCAATGGGCGCATCAGATGTAGGAGGCGTGTTTATAATAGGAGGAACATCTTGATGATCAGTTTGTACATTGGGTGAAGTGGTGGGAGACAATCTGAGAATGTTGGAGATGATATTAGACGTGTCCTCCAAGAAATCATAAGAGGGACTAGCAGTGGGAGTGGCATTGGGTGTCTTTGAGGCAAACGGGAAAACAGTCTCATCAAACGTAACATGGCGTGAAAGGATAATTTTATTTGTGTTCAAATCTAAACAACGATAACCACGATGATTGGTGGCATGACCTAAGAAAATGGAAGGTGTCGCCCGAGCGCCCAGTTTGTTATTAGTATCAAGGTGTGGATAACAGAGACACCCAAAGGTACGTAAGAGGCTATAGTCAGGGGTTAAACCAAAAAGGCGAGTAAATGGGACTTCATTGTCAATGGCACGTGAGGGTAAAATATTTAATAGATAAACAGCCATATTAAGTGCTTCAGTCCAATAATTGGGTGGGAGGTGAGCCTGAAATAATAAGGTACGAATAAGGTTGTTGATAGTTCTAATCATCCGCTCGGATTTCCCGTTTTGTTGTGAGGTACGAGGACAAGAGAAGCGAAAGTGAATCTCATTATCAGAAAATAGCTTATGAAACGCGTGGTTATCAAATTCCCCACCATGGTCACACTGAAAAGACTTGATTTCACACTTAAATTGAGTAGAAACAAAGGTACGAAACAACATAAATTTAGACAAAACATCAGATTTATTAACTAAAGGATAAACCCAAACAAACTGAGAATAATGATCCAAAAATAAGACATAGTATTTGAAACCCGAAAGACTCGGAATTGGGGAAGTCCACAAGTCCGAGTGTACAATATCAAATGACAACTGAACCAAACTATTAGAACTAACAAACGGAAGTTTCACGTGTTTGCCAAGCTGACAAGCATGACAAAGAACGGGAGACTTCTCTTTATTACATGAAATAGAACTACTAGAAAGGACACGACGTAACACTTCACTTCCTGGATGTCCAAGACGCTGATGCCACGTATATTGACTTGCTAGAAAAGCATGCGGAATGGTGGAAGGCGGAGTGACTGGATAAAGATCTCCATTGCTATCACAGCGGAGCATCACCCGACGCGTTTGAAACTCCTTAACAGAAAAACCAAAAGGGTCAAACTCAACTGTACAATAATTATCACGAACAAATTGACGAACAGAGATTAAGTTTTTGACAATATTAGGTGTGATTAAAACATTATTTAAATAAAGAGGTCGGTGAGGAGTAGGCAAAATGCTACGGCCAGAGTTGATAACGGGAATAGAATGCCCGTCACCAACCGCAACAGATGGGTAAATGCACGAATTAAAAACATCACTAAGACAATTAACCGAATCATTAAGGTGAGAGGACGCACCTGTATCCATATTCCAGTTACCGGGATTAGGATCCTGAAGTTGTACCGCATTAAACGCGCTTGGTAAAAGAGTTTCCTGACCCGGTGATTGACCAGCTAAAAAAGAACCCCCTTGCTGCTGTGAACCCGCTGGTGAACCGATTGTTGAACCGACAGCCTGAAACTGACCCCCTTGTGGCTGTTGAACCCCCGTAGCCAAAAAAGAACCCACCTGCATCGAATGAACCCCCTGCTGTTGAGAAGGGGTCAAAACGTGACCCCCTTGAATCTGTTGAACTTGTGGTGAACTAGGGACACAGTGACCCCCCTGTAGTGAACTCCCCCCGTAACAGTTAATAGAAGGGGACGAATGGTAGGAGTGGGCTTGGGCCTGGGTTCCAAAACCAGGTGGACTCACATAGCAAGCAATAGGTGTGGGATTATTAGTAGATTGCGTGACAGGAGAAACAATATTATTTTGCACACGAGGGTTATTTGTTACACCATTAGTTCCAAGTTTGGCCAAGAGTCCTTGCAAGGTTGTGAGTTCATTATTCGTTAAGTTGGTACAAGATGAAACAATAGAGTTGTTACCATGAGTTGACATCACAGATGGATTACCATGTACCCCATTGTGAAGAAACTTGCACTTCACCCCAAACCGACACGAACCATTGACAAAGTTATTGCATGGCTTGTATATCTTGTCCGGCATAGTATTGGACCGTCGAGAGTTATCACTAGTATTCGCCAATAACACCATAGGAGAGGACGAAGTAGCATTAATAGAGGTTGTAGTAGCACGTGTTTTCAAACGCATCTCGGCCGTCGTGAGCATGGACCGAACCATTTTGAGATCGGGAAAAGGTTCACGGTGAATAATGATGTCGGACACATGTTGATATCGGTCGGGTAACCCGTCTAGTGCAATGTTAACCACATCATCGTTGCTTATTGGAGATCCAAGACTAGAAAGTACAACGGCAATGTTTTCAATCTTGCGGAAGTACGCATCAATGGAGAGGTCACCGAGTGTCATGGATCTTAACTCCGCCTTCAAGGCTATCGAACGCGAACGTTTGTTATCATTGAAGATCAACAAAAGGATATCCCATGCTTCCTTCGCTGTTTTAGGGTTTTCGACCACCAATCTTTGTTGAAGATTTTTAGATGACGTGGAGAAAATCCACGAAAGTATGATGGTGTCAAGAGCAAGCCATTCGGCTGTGGGAGGAGGCTTTGAGCCTGACGTAGCCGAATCCCCATCCGTCGGATTACCAAGAATGTGGTCTAACAAGTTATAACCACGAACCAAGTTTTGGAAAAAATAAGTCCAGGATGCATAGTTCATCTCATCTACATCCAACACAATAGGTACACGAGTGGACAAGTTGTTGATGGTCATGAGTTTGTCAGACAAGAGGATAGTAGGAGGGGCAGTAGATGTCGACTGGTGAGAAACAAGTAGCGTTTCAAACGTGGATAAAAAAACAATCTGACTTAGAGTGGACTGGTGAGAAACAAACACCAACAAACAATCTGACTTAGAAGACTGGTTATACAAACGAACCAACGATCGTCTCTAACAAATCAAACAAGTATTGTCGACTGGTTTAAGAGGAACCAACGACCTGACAAAGCAAACAGTTATGGCGACTGAATTTAGGGTTTTGGAGAGACAGGACCGAGAAAAGGCCTGATACCATGTAGGTTAATAGTGTTTCATATCTCATTATCATCATATGCCGATGTATAAATAGATTACATAAGACCGACTTAATGCCCTAGACCCTATCGGGCCATAGCCCATACAAACGACTCATGGGCTATACCCATTATATGACTAACATATTCTTGTGGAAAGCACGTAGGCCCTCGATCCATCGCCTCGAAAGTAACAAGATGGGGATACTACTGGCCATCTATATTGGAAGACGTAACGGAAGTGATCAAAGCATGCGCGACATGTCAGGTACACTCAAAAGCTCGGAAGCCATTAGAGTATGACGCGTCTTCTATCACATCAGCAAGACCTTTCGGCCAATGGGGAGTCAGCATAATCGGACCCCTAGCAATAGCTCCTGGAGGAGCACAATTCTTGGTCATAGCTATAGATCACTTCACCAAATGGGTTGAAGCTAAGCCTTTGGCATCGATAGCAGGTAAGCATGTGGAAAAGTTTATGTGGGAACACATAATTTGCAGATTTGGAGTCCCACAAGTCATCACTTCTTACAAAGGGAAACACTTTGCCGAAGGGGTGTTCCCATCTTTCTGCGAAAGCCTGAATGTGAAGCAAATTTTCACTTGTGTTGACAAGGATATTGTTATTGAAATCGAGACAAAGATAGGACAATATCAGCATGAGTGGGTAGATAGGTTACCCAAAATCTTGAAGGCATACAAGAATATATCCTTCGGATAAATGAGAGCAAAGCCAAGTCGAAGGGCCCATTGTCAAAGAAAAATGCCGCGACAACAAAGCATACGAGCCCGAAGATCTAGACACTAGCTTTCGTAAGTTTTATACGTAAGACTTACTCTTTTAAAAGCACTTAGTTGTTTTTCAATTTCATGTAACGCATTCTTCTCACATGGGAAAGAAGCATTAATGGTAGGTGTCTTAGTGTTCATTTCTTAAAATGATGTAATCCTCCCTACCCACTTAATGATATGACAAATTTCCCTCAAAATCTCTTGTTTCGTTTTATACAACAAAGATTTGCTCAGCCAAGTACTTTAAAAGTTTCAATGTCGAAGGATGAAGCAAGGCACATGTCTTGTACACGAAAAACATCCATTTCAATTCACATTAACTTTCCTATAAAGTCTTAGGGTATTATAAGCCCTCTGCAACTTAAGGATAAAGACGGAGTGGGTCGCGACCCTCTGTCGTAGTCAAATTATACGATTGCTAAAAATCTTGGTCCAAAATACACACAATAAGGTTATAACCTTAGGTTGTATATTTACGCTTGTATATAAGTGTAAGAGAAGACAAGCATGATATCAAAACTGGGACATAATTCCCTAATTTGGCATTTATACGGCTACACATAGTCATAGCCAAAGTTAAAACATCCAAGCAAATTGTCTGAAGTCTGGGTCGAAGCCCAGACACATAAAAGATAAATTGTTCAAACATAAAGGCACATGCCTTAACACAAAGGACATTGTTTAAAAAGGGTACATGCCACCCTTACTGACCAAATTATTGCCAACAGGGCAACCTTCAAACGTTCTTGGAAGAGTTAGGATCCTCTTGATGAGCTGCAGACGGAGGCTTCTCAGAGATGGTTCTTTTGGATGGAGAGGGAGGCTGGATACTCTTGGGCTTTTTGGATAGGAGATCTTCGACTGAGGCTAAAGGGTCCTTGGTGGCTTCGGCAAGAAACGGGTACTCTGTTGTAGTGAATGCATTCCCAGCTTCATCATATTCTTTCTTCGAATTCGGACGGTAGTAAGGCACCTCCGACAACACAACTGGTTTCCTTGTTTCGGCTATTTCCTCCAGAGTTGTGCACTTACCATAGAATATGGCTGCATTCACCAGCTTCCCCAAAACTACTCCCACCTCATCACTATGGTATAACTCCATAGCAATATAAGGGACAACCTTCGAGACCACCTCAGCCCTATCTTTTTTCAAGTTTTTGCTTTCAAGCTTCAGCCCATCCATATCTTGACAAAGTTTGATCTCATTCTCTTTCAACCTAGCCCTCTCAGTTTCCAGACCAGTACATTTAGACTCTAGAGCTGTAATCTGAGTCTTATATCCAGCAGTCTGGGCCTCTTCCATCTTTAACCTACCTTGCGACTCTTTGAGCTGTCCTTCGAGACTGCTCATCTTGGCACGCAGGGCCTCGTATCTGGGGTGCTTCTCAAAATCCGCCATGGCTGCATAACACCTGGCCTCCAGCTCAGCATATTTCTTTTCTCTATCCTCCTCCCTGGCAACAACAACTGCAACCTCCTCCTTAGCATCTTTGACCTTGTTGATTAACTCCTTTGTACGGAAGTTTAAATGGTTATCCAGCATAGCCTGCCTAGTATAGCTTTTATCATGAAGATCACACAGCTTATCAATAGACATCTCGCCCAAAGATCTCCTCTAGGAAACAGGGGTGACATTTTCAACCAATAATCGGCAGGAAAGGGCATTCGGAAATTCCTTGGTGTTTGGCAACCCTACATAAAACATCATCATAAGACACGTACCACATTGAGAAGCAGAAAGTCAGGAATGCTTTACTTACCATAAATGTCATCATCATCAACAATGTCTTCAGTGGAATACATAATGGCTTTCCCCCGTGACTTCTCTGTTTTCTGCTTTGTTGTTCTAGAAGTAGGAGTGGGAATGTTCAATTTCCTCTTGGGGGCAGCCTTTTCAGCCTTCGCACTGGTACCTTTCCTAGTCCGAACTCTATCAGCAATACCGGAAGACCCTACGATCTTCAGCTGGTCACTCCCGGAAGGAGTATCATCAGAGTCACCAACATCCTCCACAAGTTGGGGGGTTTCCTCAGCATTAAGGGGCTTGATCGGGGGAAGCACAGCAAGAGGTTTAGGTGGGGAAACATCAACATCATTATTGTTCACAGATATAGACGGAGATCCTACTCCGAAGCTGATATCTTTGGGATCCTTTGGAATGAAGCTTACTTCCTTTGCACCACCTGCGACAACGAAGTTTCTGAAAGCCATTTCTGCAAAAACAAACGCAAAAGGAGATGAATATCAGCAGATAAGTTATTTATTCTAAGAAAATAAGAATTGTACATACTTTGTCCTTCACAAATAATTTCAGGTGATGACGGAGACCCGTCCCAACTGTCACTTAAACCAGCCATGTACAATATAGGCTCTGGAAACGTCTGGACATTAGCAGGGTGGCGTGCAAGACGCTGGTACAAGGGGTCGCTCCTTATCTCATAGGGAAGAGGGTCATTGTACTTTTTCTCATCATACATGTTTGCTTCATCCAACAATGTTGGATACTCAGGAGGTATGATGGTACTTTCAACATAGAAAAACTGTCCTTTCCAGTTTCTAATATTTGAAAAGGGTTTCGTCACAAGAACAAGCACGTCATGTTCACCCCTTTTGGCAATGGTTACCCAATCTCCACCAGGATAGAGATTCACAAAACCCCTAAGCACCTCTAGTGTGGGTTCATATCCGTACGCTTTACACATTACGATGTAAGTGGTCAATTTAGCAAGACCAAAAGGGTTTAACCTAGAAATATGCACCTGATAGTATTGTAGAAACTCTAAAATCAAGGGAAGAATGGGTATCCTAAGATTCGATTGAGTGAATGCATGCACATACAAACCTACAAACCCTGCGGGAGCATCGAAAATATTTTGTTTCTTACTAGGGAGCATGATTTTGTACTCCGAGGGTATAGGTAATCAAGCAGAAACTCAGATAAGGCTTGTTTCGACAAGGTACAGGTCTGTTGCCTAATAATTCGCTTAGCGGCCATGCTCATATTTGATGCGTGGTTTTGTAACCTTACAACAGGTTTTACCTCTCGAGGGATCTCAAGAGGCTTACAACCCCACCAGGCAGTGTACCTGACCGATGTAGTATAGTGTAGTGGTAAGTACGGGGGATTGATCGTTCTCCACAGGGAATAGTGTTCGTTAGGTATGAAAAACTACTCTAATAGGTCTAAAGGTTGAGGAAGATTCTTTTTATGTTTTTATAATTTTTTATGAAAGCAAGTAAAATCTCGGTTTTGAAGGAGTGGGCGGAATTAGTTGCTAGTCAACTAACCCAAATAACTACAAATGCAAATAAAGTAAATAACTGAAAATAAAATGTTGGTGAGAAACTTATGTGTAGAGAAATGTGTTTACTTAGATTTCCTTACTCCCTAACTATCTTTTACCGGTTAATTAGTGTGTATTAGTCGCGTGGATGACGGGTGTATTCCTTAATACCATTCGTGGGGTGGCGTACTTACTTCCCCAACTCTACAAGCTCCTACTTCACTCCTATGTCGAGCCGGCTAGGAAGCTCCTAACATGGGATCACTAGAATTCGCTTGTGCATTAAATACAACCATAAAAACCTTTAGTACGCATTTGGTTCATGTTTCTTAAGACGTTCAAGCAAGTTACCGAATAGGAAGTTAGCCAGTTTTCTTAAGCCTAACATAGATAAACAATCATCCAATACAACTAGTAACACACTAATAACCAATAATCAATAGCTAGGTTTCATTAGATCTAAGCAAACACAAGATAAATTTAGCCTAACATGTTAATCAAAAGACAAGAATAAGATAAAATCAAACAACACATAGACATATTGAATGATTAATTGATAACTTATCTTCAATGTAACATGGAAGATCTCAAGGCAAAAAGCCTTGAAAAAGAAGCTAAAATCGTCTTAGGGTTTTCTCCCAAAATTCCACACACTAAGCTCTCCTCAATGACAAAAAATTAGAAAACTATATATAGATTTTTGGATCTGACGGCGTCACGTTATGGAGTGTGACGCCGTCACCTCGCCGCTTCTAGGGTTCCCGGATGACCTTCTTGACGCCGTCCCTCTTTAGCTCTTCAAAAATCCATTCTGGCTTATCAAGGCTTGACGCCGTCGAACCTTGAACGTGACGCCGTCCCCTTTTGATTTAAGCCGTGACGCCCTTAATCAAGTTAAAGCGTGACGCCGTCAGAATTCACATGCTATTTTCACTGGCTTATCATGAGTAAATTTCACGTCCAACTTTTCTTGCCAAGGCATGACGCCGTCCAGGGTAAATTGTGACGCCGTCAAAGGTAACTTTTAGCCGATTTTTGAGACTTTGCCGTTTTCTTCACTTTTATGCTCCAAAAACGTCCAAAATGTCTCCTTTTCCAGATTTCTCCTCAAAAGTACCTAAAATGACAAAAGGAACGATTTAGGGCAATATTTGATCAAATAAATACGATTTAGGGCTTAAATGACCCCTTAAAAGCGGTACACTTTTCGCTTCATCAAATACCCTTACACTTGAGATTTGCTTGTCCTCAAGCAAATGCACTTTTATTCTAATCAAAATACAAGTTAGGGGTCATTTAATGCTAACATAAAAGTAATTACAACAAATAATCGTTCCACTTCAATCATAATAAGCACGGAGATTACAAACTAGCACCTCACAAGTAGTGTTTAGATACTCACATCTCTCAAGTGTCATCAAAATAAATCTCATAAATGAAAACGGATAATATCTCTCACTACCTGTCATAGCAAATAGATTACCATAGGCTTGGGAAAGGATCGAAAACCTCCTCCACTAGGCGTAAGCACCTAAGATAAACTATCAAAGAGGGCTTTTAAATGGGTTATAACGTTAGGTGTAGGGAAAAGGAAAACACGGTTTTGTTGGATAAGGGATATTTTACTGGTGGCGAGTTAAAGATCTTGATCAATTACATGTACTATACAATGTTGCTAAGCCAAGACTAGACTCGATCTTAAGCTAGAAATGAAATAACAAAAACAAAAACAAAAACATAAAACAAACATAAAATGAAACGGGATGGTAGTCCGTATGTTTTTTCTATTTTTCTTTTTCTCATTTTTTTTTGTTTTTTTTGTTTTTCTTGATTTTTCGATTTTTTTTTTTTTTTTTTTTTTTTTTTTTTTTTTTTTTTTTTTTTTGCATACACTTTTGCCCTACCATCCAAAATAATACATCATAGGGGCATTGCATCCCCCTTACACTTGAACTTTTACATAACTTTACAAATACTAATCTAATGACTCGAATTAAGATAATTGAAAAACTTGGAGTACTTTTAAAACATTTAGCACATATGGGGGTAATAAATGATGTTCATCCCCATTACTCCATTACACTAGTACTTTACCCATGAGTCCCAATCGTCCCAAAACAATATGTACAAGGATATGACTCGACTTAGCAAACATGTAATCAACTAGATAATTAACTTGGGTTTAAACAAATGTTGTAACAATAATGCACTAAAGATGAGTGCATACAAGGTAGGCTAAGGCGATTTGGGTGTACATTTAAGTGGGGTGTAACAAATTCTTCCTTTAAGTAAAATGCTTAAAGGTTGAAATGAAAAGATAGGCTCTGAGGGGTGTACTAGGGGTATCGTGTACTAAAAATGAGTACAACGCAAAGGGTGTGGGAGGATTACTTGACCAATGTAGCCGAAGTAATTATAACAAAAACACAGGTGTAAAACAATGGGTTAATCCTAATGCCTCTTATCATGTAGTAAATCTAACTACACGAATGTAGTCTCACTTGTGGCCTCGGAATGGTCCTAACGCAAGTTCTAGAATCTAAGTGCTACCGGTACACACATCATATCATAAATGCTTTTCCTACCAATTCTAGGGGCGAACCTCACATATTTGGGGGTGGAAAATTTTTTAGTGGTACGGTTTTTGTGCTAGTCATATAACTCCTATCCGTGAGACGCTCATTAAGACCAAAGTTTCACTCCTATATGTTGTAAAAAATTTTAAATTTGGCACTAAAATTACCTTAACAAGTATTTCTCTCAGTTTTATTACACATCTACTATTAAACAAACAAAAATCAAGCGTAATAGTATTTTCTAAAATCGTACTTTTACCCTCCCCTTACACTTAAGATGAACATTGTCCCCAATGTTCAAATAACAAGATGTAAAAGAAAAAGTAAAAGAATGAAATCAAATACTCCCCTGATTCGCTCGGTGGATAATGAAGTTACACGGTTAGATCTTCCTCCAAGGTAATGTTGAAGCTCCATGACTAATGCATCGCCATAAGCTTGATTCCATAAACATCTCCTTGTCCAAAATAACCTGTTAAACCTGAGAAAACAAACACGAAAACCTGCATAACATCGGCGGGAAAAATCTATATATAAGGATATAATGCTTGTGGAATGATAATTTTGCAGATTCCTGGAGATTATAAGTTGGAGATTTTAATAAAAACTTTTTATGAAAACAAAACTTTCAAAAATTTCTGAAAATTAAATCTGACGCCGTCAGGTTATAAACCCTGACGCCGTCAGAAATGACCTGACAAAAATTCTCATTTTAAGTTTCCGGAAAATTTCTGGAAAAACCTTTACCTTACTTCCTGGAAATCCTGCAAAACATCATTATGACTCGATACAAGCATTTGACTCAAACAAACACTAATATGTATGTTAATTTATTATTATTATGATTCATGTTCATTTGTGTTCTAATAAACCGATTTAGATTTCCCTTACACTTGTCTTTTGCAAAATACCTTTATATGTAGTTAAGACGAAGTTAAAAACAAAATAAATCATTTTCACAAATTAGTTTTTGAACATGAATCAATAATGATAAAAATTAAACACACATACGGAAACAAATAAAATCAAACAATCAAATAAATAAACACACAAAGCAAATAAAGCAAATAAAGCTTGGGTTGCCTCCCAAGAAGCGCTTTTCTTTATTAACGAGTCTTGTAGCTAGACTCAAAGTCACGTACATTACGTGACTTCTTCATCGAAAGTTATGTCTTCCTCATTGATCATTTCATTACCATTTTCTTGATAATGCTTGACTCGTTGAATATTCACAGTGAATTCTCTATCCTCGTCGTCAATTAATACAACGGCTCCAGTTTTAGAGGAGCTCCTTACGGTAAAAGGTCCATACCATCTAGATTTAAGTTTCCCAGGAAATAGCCTTAAGCGAGAATTATATAATAAGACCTTGTCCCCTTCTGAAAACTCCTTGGGTCTCTTAATCCGTTGGTCATGCCATCTTTTCGCCCTCTCTTTGTATGTAATGGAAGATTCATAAGCCTCTAATCTCAATTCATCAAGCTCTTGGAGCTGTAAGAATCTATTTGTTCCTGCAACTGTATAATCCAAATTACAAGCCTTAAGTGCCCAATATGCTTTGTGTTCCAGTTCTACTGGAAGGTGGCATGCCTTGCCATATACCATACGGAACGGGGTTGTCCCGATTGGTGTCTTATAGGCGGTTCGAAATGCCCACAAAGCCTCATCGAGCTTAAAAGACCAATCTTTTCTGTTTTGATTAACCGTTTTCTCTAATATTCTCTTTATGGCTCTATTAGTGTTTTCGACTTGACCGTTGGTCTGAGGATGGTAAGCGGTGGAGAATCGGTGAGAGACTCCATATCTTTTCATAACCTTCTCCATTTGCGAATTGCAAAAATGAGTTCCCCTGTCACTAATAAGAGCCTTCGGAATTCCAAACCTAGCGAACAATTTTTTTAAGAAATGAATGACTACCCTAGCGTCATTAGTCCTAAGGGCTTGTGCTTCCACCCATTTCGAAACATAATCAATGGCCACCAAGATGTATTCATTCCCTCCAGAAGATGGGAAGGGTCCCATGAAATCAATTCCCCAAACATCGAAAACCTCACAAACTTGTATATAATTCTGTGGGGCTTCATCCCTCCTAGAGATATTCCCAGCTCTTTGACATGCGTCACAAGTTTGTATCATTCCCTTCACATCACGAAATATTGTAGGCCAATAGAACCCCGCGTCGAAGACCTTTCGTGCAGTAGTGCTTATTCCGTGATGTCCTCCAGATGGACCTGCATGACACTCTTTCATAATTCTGACAGCCTCCTTTTCCGAAACGCAACGCCTGATTACCTGGTCCGGACATCTTCGGAATAAGAAGGGTTCATCCCAAAAGTAGTACTTTAATTGATTAAAGAACCTCTTTTTTTTATGCCTGCTCATATGCTCAGGAATGACTCTACTTGCCAGGTAGTTAGCATAATCCGCATACCAAGGTTCAGAATCATTTATTGACATGAGCTGCTCTTCAGGAAATGTTTCCCGAATCTCACTCTTGTCAGATTCAGCGAGGCTGGGGTTTTCGAGACGAGAGAGATGGTCAGCCGCAAGGTTCTCTGCTCCTTTCTTATCACGAATTTCAACATCGAACTCTTGCAATAGTAGGATCCAACGGAGTAACCGTGGTTTAGCATCCTGTTTAGCGAAAAGATATCGAATAGCTGAATGATCCGTAAAAACAACCGTTTTAGAAAGGACAAGATACTGGCGAAATTTATCAAAAGCGAATACCACGGCTAGTAATTCCTTTTCAGTGGTAGTGTAGTTTTCTTGAGCAGGATTCATGGTTTTGCTAGCGTAGTATATTGGCTGAAAGTGTTTGTTAAGCCTTTGGCCTAATACTGCTCCAACAGCATAATCACTAGCATCGCACATGATTTCAAAAGGTAACTCCCAGTTAGGGGTAACCATAATTGGAGCTTGGGTAAGTTCCTGCTTCAATAGATCGAATGCGTCCTTGCACTCTTGAGAGAAGTCGAACGGGGCATCCTTCATGAGCAACTGAGTCATTGGTTTAGCTACCTTTGAGAAATCTTTAATGAATCTCCTATAGAAGCCAGCATGACCCAAAAAGCTACGGATTGCCTTGACAGTTGTTGGATAGGGAAGTTTGGATATAGCTTCAATTTTTGCCCGGTCTACTTCAATTCCACTTCCTGAAATTTTGTGCCCTAGCACAATCCCTTCTTTCACCATAAAGTGGCACTTTTCCCAGTTTAGTACCAAGTTAGTCTCCTCACAACGTTTGAGCATTTTCTCAAGGTTAGCAAGACAGCGATCAAAAGAGTTTCCAAAGACCGAAAAATCATCCATGAAGACCTCCATGCTGTCTTCCATTAACTCATGGAAGATTGCCGTCATGCAGCGCTGGAAAATGGCGGGGGCGTTACATAGTCCAAAGGGCATTCGCTTGTAGGCGAAGGTGCCATAAGGGCATGTAAACGTGGTCTTTTCTTGGTCCTCAGGAGCGATAGGGATTTGGAAATACCCTGAGAACCCATCTAGGAAGCAGTAGTACTCATGCCCTGCTAACCTTTCCAACATTTGGTCGATAAATGGGAGAGGGAAATGATCTTTTCGGGTTGCATCATTCAACTTCCTATAATCGATGCACACACGCCATCCAGTTACTGTTCGTTGAGGTACTAACTCATCCTTATCGTTCTTCACTACTGTCATTCCTCCCTTTTTCGGTACAACCTGTACAGGGCTTACCCATGGACTGTCGGAAATTGGGTAAATTAGCCCTGCATCTAGGAGCTTAATGACTTCCTTTTTCACGACTTCCTTAATGTTGGGGTTTACTCGTCTTTGAGGCTGCACGGTGGGTTTATAATCCTCCTCCATGAGGATTTTATGCGTGCAAAAGGTAGAGTCAATCCCCTTGATGTCGGCTACATTCCATGCTATAACTCCTTTATATTTTTTTAAAACTCCTAAGAGTTTATCCTTTTGTTCACTTTTCAAAGAAGAGCTTATGATTACCGGAAGTTGATCTTCTCCTTGAAGGAAGGCATACTCAAGGTTGTTCGGGAGTTCCTTGAGTTCTAACGTGGGTGGCTCGATGATGGAAGGTTTAAGTTTGTTCTCGGGTTTACGAAGCTCAAGCTGTTCGATTTCTTGTCTGGGATAGAAGGAGACTGCATTTACATCCATAGTCTTCTCCTCCTCTAAGATGGGTGAGAGAGCTTCATCTCGCAACCAACCAGCTTCTACCTGTTCATCTATACAATTATCAATCTCGTCGGATAGTTCATCGATTTCTTCGATGAAATACAGTTGATTATCTGCTTCGAGAGAAAGATTCATTGTGTCCTTGATGTCGAAGGTTAAGCTATCGGCCCCCACTCGTAAGGTTAGTTTGCCGTCATGAACATCAATAACAGCACGAGAAGTCGCAAGGAAGGGTCTTCCTAGAATGATGGGCACAAGATCATCTTCTTCCATTTCTAGGATGACGAAGTCAACTGGAAATTTAAACTTCCCTACCTTAACCAGCACATTCTCGCATATTCCTAAGGGGTATTTGACTGATCTATCGGCCAGTTGGATGCTCATACGGGTTGGTTTCAACCCAGAATACCCTAGCTTGAGGAACATGGAATGCGGCATAAGATTGATGCTTGCTCCTAAGTCGGCTAAAGCATTCTTGACTGAAAGAGACCCAATTGAACAGGGCAAGGTGAAACTACCTGGATCGTCCACCTTCTTTGGTAGCCCTCGTTGAGTCACCACAGAACATTCTTCTCCTAAGGTTACCAGACCCTCGAGTCCTTTCCTGTTGGTGAGCAGCCTCTTGAAGTATGTACTATATTTGGGCATATGATAACATGCATCAAGAAGGGGTATGGTGACAACCGAATTCTTCAAATATGACAAGAATCTTTTATTATCATTTTCGACCTTTTGATTCTTGAGGCGAGATGGGTATGGGACTTTAATGGGTTGCTTGGCAGAAATAGGTGGGGATGGAGTTACCGGAGGGGTTTGCTCGGGATTTTCGTCGTTTACATTACCTTCCTCCTCATGAGGGGTGTCGGGTTCCATGACGTTAGATTGTTGAGCTGGGTAAGGTGGATCCTTAGTAGTTGTTCCAGCACGAGTGGTGATGGCGAGTAAGGGATCTCTTTGAGGTTTGCCAAGGCCGTCGAGAGTGGCGTTGAGCTCTGCGAAATTGGCCCTCACGTCGTTTTGTTGGCTAGTGATGAGGTTGTCGAGACCATTTAGTTGCAGATTCTTCTCAAACGTGAAATGCCCAAGATCATCCTCAAAAGTGCTCCTAACCTTGTAGTCAGGATATTTTCCTCCTCCTTCTTCTCTCACAAGATTTCCCCAAGGGGTGAAATCATTGTTTTGGTAGAAAGTTAAGAGCGAAGGATCATCGAAGATGTCGTGGCTTGACAAGCATGCTTGTGCGGTGGTGGTATCATCTCCGCATTCCTCCACTTCATGCGGGCCACCACATTGGTCACAGATCAAGTATGGGTTTGATAACCGCTTAAGTGGTCGTGACTTGTCTAGATAAGATACCTGATCATTCAATCTACTCACCCGGCTAGCAAAAGGAGGCTCTTTCATGACTTTGGAAATGCTCATGATCGAATCGGGTTCATCCCAGGTATCGTCTTGATCATTCGCGTATTCCTCAATTCTACTCCATCCTTCCTCAACGCTTAGTTTGGCTATTTTTCCTTTTGATGAATTATTAATGCCCAACTGGTCGTTTTTGGAGACACTGTCATAAAAGATTTGGACAAGAAGCCAGAGTTCAATGCCATGATGAGGGACCTGTCTAATTAGATCCTTGAATCTAACCCAAGATTTGTGAATAGGTTCTGCTGGTCCAACATGGAAGCGGAGGATTTCGTCTCTCAACTTTGAAGTTCTTCCTATGGGAAAGAATTTCTCATAGAATTTTGAGATAAGCTGTTCCCATGTGAAGATGGATTCGGAAGGAAGTTGGTTATACCAGTCTCCGGCTCTTTCATGAAGGGTGAAGGGAAAGAATCGCAACCGGGAGGTGTCTCTAGTGGCTCCGTCCGTATGGAGGGTATCCACTATTTTCAGGAAGTCCTTGATGTGTTGGATTGGATCTTCAGTTTTCAATCCGTGAAACTTGCATACACTTTGGACCAGCCAAATATCAGTTGCACGCAAGACCCCATCCGTGTGTTCATTTGGAAAAACGATAGCATTGGAAAAACCACGAGGGGTGGGGGAAGAGTAGTCCTTGAGACATTTAGTGATTGGGATTTCGGGAACTTCCATATCGTGATTGGGTTGAGGGCTAGGAGGTGTAGAATGATGATTGGATTCTTCCTCGGAGAGGGCATCATCAAAATTGATCGTGGATGGTTCAGCCGCTTGGTGGAGTCGCCTTAATTTATGCATTTCCCTTTCGGGTTCAGCATAGGGTGTGGCAAGAGTCTTTATCGAGCTTCGGCTCCTAGTGATTCTAAGATTAGGGGGGTCATCATCCAAAATTAGGGAATATCCTCCTAAAGTGCGGGCTCTAGGAGGTGGTGGTGGGTTGTTGGGATTAAGGATATTACCATCTTCCATGATGTCGGATGGTAATGGTTACGAACAAAGACACGAAGAAAATAGATAGACTAAAGAAAACCTAGAAAAATAAAATAAAAATCTCACTAGAAAGGAATCTAGTGAGTAGACCTATAAAATAAAAATTCAACCTAAACAATAACTATTCCCCGGCAGCGGCGCCAAAAACTTGATGCGTGGTTTTGTAACCTTACAACAGGTTTTACCTCTCGAGGGATCTCAAGAGGCTTACAACCCCACCAGGCAGTGTACCTGACCGATGTAGTATAGTGTAGTGGTAAGTACGGGGGATTGATCGTTCTCCACAGGGAATAGTGTTCGTTAGGTATGAAAAACTACTCTAATAGGTCTAAAGGTTGAGGAAGATTCTTTTTATGTTTTTATAATTTTTTATGAAAGCAAGTAAAATCTCGGTTTTGAAGGAGTGGGCGGAATTAGTTGCTAGTCAACTAACCCAAATAACTACAAATGCAAATAAAGTAAATAACTGAAAATAAAATGTTGGTGAGAAACTTATGTGTAGAGAAATGTGTTTACTTAGATTTCCTTACTCCCTAACTATCTTTTACCGGTTAATTAGTGTGTATTAGTCGCGTGGATGACGGGTGTATTCCTTAATACCATTCGTGGGGTGGCGTACTTACTTCCCCAACTCTACAAGCTCCTACTTCACTCCTATGTCGAGCCGGCTAGGAAGCTCCTAACATGGGATCACTAGAATTCGCTTGTGCATTAAATACAACCATAAAAACCTTTAGTACGCATTTGGTTCATGTTTCTTAAGACGTTCAAGCAAGTTACCGAATAGGAAGTTAGCCAGTTTTCTTAAGCCTAACATAGATAAACAATCATCCAATACAACTAGTAACACACTAATAACCAATAATCAATAGCTAGGTTTCATTAGATCTAAGCAAACACAAGATAAATTTAGCCTAACATGTTAATCAAAAGACAAGAATAAGATAAAATCAAACAACACATAGACATATTGAATGATTAATTGATAACTTATCTTCAATGTAACATGGAAGATCTCAAGGCAAAAAGCCTTGAAAAAGAAGCTAAAATCGTCTTAGGGTTTTCTCCCAAAATTCCACACACTAAGCTCTCCTCAATGACAAAAAATTAGAAAACTATATATAGATTTTTGGATCTGACGGCGTCACGTTATGGAGTGTGACGCCGTCACCTCGCCGCTTCTAGGGTTCCCGGATGACCTTCTTGACGCCGTCCCTCTTTAGCTCTTCAAAAATCCATTCTGGCTTATCAAGGCTTGACGCCGTCGAACCTTGAACGTGACGCCGTCCCCTTTTGATTTAAGCCGTGACGCCCTTGATCAAGTTAAAGCGTGACGCCGTCAGAATTCACATGCTATTTTCACTGGCTTATCATGAGTAAATTTCACGTCCAACTTTTCTTGCCAAGGCATGACGCCGTCCAGGGTAAATTGTGACGCCGTCAAAGGTAACTTTTAGCCGATTTTTGAGACTTTGCCGTTTTCTTCACTTTTATGCTCCAAAAACGTCCAAAATGTCTCCTTTTCCAGATTTCTCCTCAAAAGTACCTAAAATGACAAAAGGAACGATTTAGGGCAATATTTGATCAAATAAATACGATTTAGGGCTTAAATGACCCCTTAAAAGCGGTACACTTTTCGCTTCATCAATATTAAAAGAAGAAAATATCAAGGAAGGTTTATTGGAATTTTACCTTTTTCGTTCCAACGGAAGCACAAGATTGCAGAGCAATGTGTATATTTTGGGCGGAGGTAAAATGAGCTAGGGTTTAATTATTTTGGGTTTATGTACCCAGACGGTTTTGATCCCAATCGCACACGTGTACACCTAACTTTGAAGATCTTGCAGATCTTAAACGGGCATTTAAATTTTGAAGTGATGTTTGCTAGTACCGATTAAATAAGCCGTTTGAGTTTACAGCCCAAGTGGGAGGATAATCATTAGCCTGCATTAAATGCGCGGTTTAGTTAGTCATTTATTTTTGCACGGGAGTGTAATTTAATAGGTATAATGCATGTTGATTTTGAGAGTCGAATGCAATTTATACTTGTACGTATATATCACTTTCGACTGGGGGGCTTGATGATGTACCCTCCGAACGGGTCGAAGGACTCCCCTTCGAGCCTGTGCGAAGCCCTCTCTTCGGAGGCCCAGGTTAATCTCTTAACACGTTTCATTGGCGTAAAACCATTCGTCTACGAAATGGTTACCATGTGGGAACCCGCCAATCGAAGCCTTAAGCCCTTCGGGGTATCCCTCTCGAAGGGACTACAACGGAGAACCCTCTTAACCTGGTCATACCCACGTCTCCTCTTCCTTTAGGCCTTTCCGCCAAAATAGAGATCATGGGCTAAAAGCCCTAACGGTTACCACAAATCATGGGACGCCCCCATGATCTCCGAACAAAGTGCAACCGCCCACTAAGTCCTATTTCTCCCCTATAAATAGCTTAGTCGGGCCAAGACGATGTAAGTTAACTTCACTCTCTCAATTTACGACCTACTTATCATCACACATACTTACTCGCACGCCGGAGGTGGTTCGCAGGGTCCAACCCCTGCGCAATCACTTAACGTAGTGTCTTGGTATTTCTTATTTCAGGTTAAGAACAAGCCTGGCGCAACTTCAACACCCCATAACTCCTTTGATCACCATCGAAGGCCTGGTAGTGCATTTTATTGTACAATCAGGTGGGTAGGTTCAGATGATGTTCTGTGGCTAAAATTTCTCTCGAGGGTTTTACTAACGACATCAGACCCGCACGGGGAACTGCCGGTTTAGGAGCGTCGTTTCGGCGGTATTCCGGAAGGGGGTAGTTGTTTCGATTGTAGCTGCTTTTTGGAGTGACATAAGGGTGGTAGACATCCCTCTGGCGATAATCGCTCCGACGCTCCCCTCTTGGCCTGTCATTCTTGAAGCCCTGACCTCCTTTCCTGCTCGAATCGAATCCCTCGCCCTTCGGTAATTCTGTACTACGGTACGCTTCTTCCGACCTTATGAAGTCGTCCACTCTAGTGAACATTTCAGTAACCGTGCGCGGTACTCTGTCAGAAATTTTTTTGGCGAGAGATGGACATTTATGTGCACTCATGAAGGCGGAGATTCTCATAATTTCTGGTACACCGCTGATGTAACTCGCCTCGTCAGTCCATCTTTCCTTAAAATCCGGAAGGGATTCGTGAGCTCGTCGGGTGATTTTGGTAATCTCAGTGGGGTCTTTCGTACATTTCTTTCGAAGGGCGAATCTCGTCGAGAATTGCTCTCTTAATTCATTCCAGTTGTCAATGCTTCCGGGTTCCAACCTTTCAAACCACCCATCTGCTGCTTTGTCCAGGGTTTGCTGAAACATGCGGCACCATACCGGCATAGGCCATTCCCCTTGATTGGCGGCTCCAGTGAACCTGGTGAGATGATCGTTCAGATCCGTTGACCCGTCATAGAATCTCATGTTGAGCGGCATCACATGGGTCGGACCAGAGAACTCAACAATGCGGCGAGTGAACGGTGACCTTGACGTCTCTTTAAAAGGTTTGTGCAGGTCATCGTCTTTTTCTTCGCCTCCCTTCTCCTTTCCCTGACTCGTATTCCCCTCTTCTTCAAAATTTAGCCGAAGCGGTTTAAGAGCGCTTCCGCTTTGTGCGTTGTGCTCTTTGATTAGTTCTGTTAGTGACACTACTCAGCTAACAATCATGTCTTGGAGACTGGGAGAGTCCTCGGCCGAATTGTCATGCTGGTTTTGGTGGTTGTTAGTTTCATACCGGTTACGGTTTTGATTATTAACAGCTTCGAACTGGTTGCGATTGTTGTTGAGTTCGTATCGGTCATGGTTGTTGGTTTCGTGTTGGTCATGATTATCGGTTTCGTGTTGGTCACGAGTGTTGTTAGGTTCATGTACGTTGGTTTCGTCTTCCCTGTCTTCGAGACGTAGGGAATGAAAAGAGGAACCAGCCATTTCAATGCTCAGGTAGATTGAATAGCGGGTCCCACGGATGGCGCCAATTTGTTGAGGTAAAACCTTGCGAGTAGGTCTCACTTCTAAGTACCGTCCTTCGGAGTGATTCCTTCGGACCTTGCTGACTCCTACACACAAAAGACACACGCGTTAGGCTCGCCCTGGGTTTTATCCCAAGGCCCACCTCCGGCGTGAGAATAAGTATCGAGCGATTATAGTTTGAACAATAATACGAGAGTAACAGTAGTAGGTGTGAGAATTCAATGCATATTATAAATGAGGTGTGTGTATTTATACTACCCACATCTACTGTATCTACTTACCTCGGGACTAAGCGAGTTGACCTATGTCTGACCTAGTGAGTATGTGTCAGACCACGTGGGGAACACAATCCCGTGAAATCTGGAGAAGTGTCGGTTGATGGGACTATACAACATAACTGTCGGTAGGCGTGCCCGAAGATAAGGGTGGAGTCCGGAGGAAACGATCGTCCGGATACATAAGAACAGTCCGGACGACATCGTGTCGTCCGGACATATACACCAACAG
>CP139509.1:39564395-39741302 GCA_021014915.2 Artemisia tridentata subsp. tridentata | reverse complement strand
TGAATTTGTATATCTTTGTATCATACTTATATGACATTAAGATTTCAATATTCTAAAGAGTTTATTGGAATCTTTTAGCCAGAAGCTAGCTGTTTATATTCATCATTCATCTATAATTTCCCTCATAACCAATCATTATTTATTAACTTAAGATTGGCACCTTTAAATCTTACTAAAAGCTAGTTATATTTGTGCATATGTGATATTTCCAAATTTCGAACACTGATAGATTAAAAATCTAAAGATAGATATTTCAATGTGGGCCTTGATAGAAGAAAATACAAGTGTAGGCTTCAGTGTGTAGGGCTCAAAAGAATTGGGCTGGAGGTAAAACTTTCAAAAACTTTTTAAAATGGGTAGTAACTTTTATGGGAGATCGGCGGCGGTCGGCGCGTTGCTGGCGTGCCTGTCTTTTAGCCGATATTTTTAATGGTTGAAATTGGTCCTTTTAGTAGTAACTTTAAAGTATTATTATTTTTTTGATTTTTGATGATATGTTCTACGTTTGTAGCTAGTGTAATCTGCTCTTGCTTCACAAAAGTAATAAGTTAGAAATTGGCCAGAGAAGACAGCGTAACTGGGCTAAAGAAAATGGACCAATGTTTTTGGCGGGAAAACATCAACAGTATAGAACAGTGACCAAAAATGGATTAGGCCTGGATCACTGGCGATATGGGCTTACGGAACAAATGGGCTGCGAATACTGTATTTAGTGCGACGCCGTTTCAAATCTCTTTTAATATATATAGTAATTTTTATGGGATATATTGGCTACAATTAAAAAGTAAAGTAAAGTAAAGTAATTTTTATTACCGTCTTTCACGGGTTGTGGTTGTCAATACCATCTTCCACGGGTGTATGGGGGAGTTTAGATGTAGACAACCTTTAGTGAGGCTGCTTCTGGTTCTATCAAAGATAGGAAAGGACCTCCGGCTTGCAAGGGGTGAGGATCGAACCATTACCTCTGTCTCAAAGGCAAGAGTTTTAACCACTTGATCCACCGGCTACAATTAAAATAGCCAATTGGCTACAATCCTCCACCCAAATTACACAAAAAATGATAACTCAGGGACCCACAAATTGTAGCACAAACTTGTAAGGAGTTGCCTACACAAAACTTTTATATAATAAAACAAAACCCCTAGTGGGGACTTTTACATTTCAAAAAAATCAAATCATACCTTATTAAGTAATAATCAAATTATTATTATTATTATTTTCTTAAATATTAAATAAGAAAAGCCTAAATACTTCTAAATTTATCCATATTCTACAAAAAAAAGAATGTGATTTGTAATCATTCAATAAAAACTAACAAAAATATATGTGTCAAAATATAAAAAATTAAAACTTGAAAACGGTGGAGCAAGTTTTTCAAAGATTTGAGCTGAAACTTAAAATTCAGTATCATTCCCACTAAATATTTGAAGTCTCAACATTACCAAATTCCTCCTCCATCAATCAAACTCGATCTCTTATCATTCATTCACGCACAATCGTTGACGCAAGAACATCTCCTCCAAATCTAATTAATATTAAAACCCACTACATTCGTAAATAACCCTAATTCAATTCAATACCTCAATCAAAGTACAATGGTTTTGAAGGTCCTGTTATAATAATTAAAACCCGAAATTAAAAATAATAATTTATTTAAATGATTAGAAAAAACCCCGCGCGTGCGCGGGCATTATATCTAGTTGTAACTAATATATTATCAATTTTATTTCTCATCCTTGTCAAATTTATCAGTAATATATAAGGTCCGAACAGAAAAGGCCTCATATTTTTTTAGCGTTCTAAGCAGAATTTTCTTGTCATATTAATCAATGAAGTAATATTCTGATTTTTAATACAGAAACCGAGTAAAACAGAATTCTTGAACAGTGACACCATATTTGAAGGACTTACTTTTATACCAGCAACACACATTGAGTTATAAGAGGGAAGAAAAACTACAAATCCGTCGTTTCATTGAAACAAAAACATTGTTTCAATATCAACAACAAAGTACTGAATATGCGCAAAATATTAAATCGGTAAACTAGTAGATAATAAAGGTACCATTCATAGTTCAAACACAAAACAAGTACAATAATTAACCAAAAACACATAGGAAGTCCAAATTTAACCATTCATTACTTAAGCTACTTAAGCTAGTAGAGTAAAAGATCCGACTAAAGTGCTTTTTTTCCTTGACGAAACTCTAATCAGTTGTGACAGCAATACCATCCACCACTTCTTCGATGACTTCTTTGGATTCTTTCAGCAGATCAATGCTTCTTTGCAGCTTCTCCCTCTTTATTGCCACAGAGGGAGGTTCATCCAGCATCTTTTCGATTCCACCACCACGCACAATCACCTCTCTAATTTCCTTACCAATATCCTCATTTACTACTTTTTGTATTAGATACCGTAGCTGAAGTGCTACCCAATCCACCATCCGTTTCAAAACAATTTTCCAATAAGCCGTCATCCTCATTTTAAGATCAAAAGCTTGATCCCTTGTGTTTGCTGCAACATCATACAGATGTCTGATATTAATACTGCCATAACCTTCCACAGTTGTTGTTGAATTGTGATTGGATATCGATGATGAAAAAGTGCTACGGTGTCCCATTAACTTGATATATGAAGTGTTGAACTCGGGGTCACAAGTGTAATCGGTGATCTTCTCCATTTCTACCATTTCATCAACTCTTTCCTTATATTGAACCTTCTTTTCCCGCATCACGTGCAGAGTTGCTTTCTTCATTGAAGGAAGCAGCTGAGGGTAGTTTTCACAACGATCAGTAAGTACTCTTACACTCACAATTTCAATGTAACTCCACACTTTGTCTACAAAGCTATCAGGCAGTTTAGATATGGTGTCCACTTTCCTTTGCAGCAAGCTTAGGAACACTGAGTGAGGAACGACATTTGGCAACCTTATTCCATTAGCTTCCTCCAAAAGCTTCATTTCCTCAGCAAGAAATTCTCCAGAAAACCTGATACTTGTGTTCAGTTCTTTTGAAAACTCATCTAGCATTTCAACCAGCCTAGCATTACAATGCATTTGCTTGTCATCCTCATACTGGTCATACTCGCCTCGGATTAAGATCCTCCATTGTTGCCTGGATAGAGAGATTAGAATCGAAAGAAGAGGAGGGTTTGATGCATTTGGAATGGTTCTAAGTTGTAACTTGTAAAGGAGCAGTTATATAAAAGATTTTGAAAATTGTTTACTTTGACTGTATTAAGTAAAATTAGTTGAAAGTGTGATTATAGCTTATCGTAAATAGAGCATCCATTAAATTGTTGTATTTTAAACATAAATACCTTAACTACTTCATGATAATCACGATCTTTGGGGATGCTTAATATAACAGTAGGTTGTTTGCGCATTTTGACGACGGGTATTGTCCAGTTAAATTTTTCGGCGAGCAAATGTTTTTGTGTTATATACATTTCGTGAGAATAAAATTATTGATAGTGTTTTTAATATATTTCATAGTAATTAATAGATGAATAAGACTTCGTATTTGTAATTATATTATGTGTAAAATGACTTTATAACATTGATCGCAAGTTTATAACATTGATCGCTAACTGCAATGTAGTATAGATTCTGATGTGGGCTGAAATTAGAAAATTATGGTAGATGAATATGGTAGATTGTCTAAAAAACATTCAATGATAATCGAAGATAGTTTGACTGAAAATATATGAATGATAATCAGGGATAATAGTCATTTTATTACGCTGAGTTTTCGGCGATCCGGGAGCTATATATATGTTGCATTGTATAGATTTGTTTCAAATAGTTATTCATCTTTTTTTATGTGATTTAAAATAATTGTTCATTTATTGTAAATTAGCATGGTATTCACGTGATACAACGGTAACTAAGTGACGGTCAGACTTTCCGTTGAGCAATTTTCTTTGGTTACATAATTTTGTGAATAACTTTACAAATTGTGATACGTAGTTACGGTTGTGATAACTTTAAACAATGGTTTCAGTTCACAAGTGAAATTGTAACTTTTATAAACATTCTATTTTTTATACTATTGAAGGAAATATTAGCAGATTTCAACTTAATATTTCACTTAAGACTAAAGGGTGAAATGATTTATGTATCATTAGGTGAGTACTTGATGTGGGCCCAAGCGTGGAGGAACGGGCCCTTTTGTTTATGGAGGCCCGTGATCGTGCAACAACAAGTGCTTCACTAAAAGTAGCATAACTTGGGCTACGAGGATCCGTTTCAGGCCCATGACCGGTCGATTCGAAGCTTGGAGCAAGAAGAACGTCGTGTTAACAGACTTTGTCGGTTTACGGAACTTTCAGGCCCTAAACGCTTTAATCTATGAGTTATTCGTACTTTTGTGTTTTTTCTCGGTTTATTGGACTTTTTTTTATGTGTTAGTTTTCGGCCCGTTTGTTTTTTAGGGTCCATTTCAATTTTGTATGTCTATTTAATAGCTCCTATGTAATCCTGAGTAATCAGTTCCAAGAAATACAAAAAGTCTATTTTGTCAGTTTGCTAAGAATTATCCTAATAATCGGTATTCGATTGAATCAACGATTATTAGAAGAATTGTTAATGGTATTTGTGTGAATCAACATGTTCAATTTATGTTTATTTCATTATTAGCCTACATCAGTTGGCATCAGAGCTAAATTTACTGATCAAGATGCCTCCAAGGAGAAACAAGCCCCTCGATGAAATAGAAATGGAGCAGTTTCTTATGGCAAGAATGGAGGAGCGATTGGGTCAGTCGGCTGATCAGATGGACAATTTGATGAATCAAAGAAGGCCTCGTAATCATAATTTTTGGGAAATTAAAGATAAACAGTCAGAAAATCCGTTCGGTGAGGGTGACGGTTCATTTTCCGATGAATAATTAGCAAGGTGACTATGGCCAAATCAAAGGGAGGATAATAGACGTTGGGAATTTGGATTGAGAATCAATAATCCTGAGTTTGATGGGGATACTTTAAATCCTGAGGGGTTCATTGACTGGCTTGTTTCAACTGAAGAAGTGTTTGAATTCAAAGAGGTTTCTGAAAACAAGAAGGTTTCATTCATCGCTATCGTGGTAGGGCATTTGCATGGTGGCAATCATTGAAACTGACACGAGAGAGTTGGAAAGCCAAGAATAGTGACTTGGGGAAAGATGAAGAAGTGCATGAGGGTCAACTTTATTCATCATAATTACCAACGGTTGATGTGCTAGCAGTTATAAAATCTAAAACAGGGGACCAAATTTGTTGAAGATTACACAACCGAATTTTACCAATTAATTGCATGGAATGATATTCAAGAGACCGATGATCAACTTGTCTCTTATACATTGTTGGTTTAAGAGTCTAAATCATGGATTCTGTTAACATGTTTGATCCAGTGACACTTTTTGATGCATATCAACGTGCGTTAGCTTTTGATAAACAGAACCAGCGGGTGGGAGGTTCACCTTCTTCTGCTATAACTAGAGGTAGTTTTGGTTCGGGTAATGTGGCATCTCGTTTTGTTCCCAATCAGGCGAGAAAGGGTGGTAGCAATACTGGATCAGTTTCTAAAGGGGTTGGAATTAGTAGCGTGAAGTGTTTTAACTTTGGTGAACCTGTAGTTGGCTTATAATCATAGGCGTCTTAGGCCATCCAATTTATAAAGTTTTAATCATGTAGGACCTTAGATCTAGTAACTTATCACACAAATACTAAGCAAAGATGGTGGCAAGAGTATATATGCATGTGTATGGAATAGAGAGAAAGAGAATAGAAATGAAAGTTTATTAATAAGCAAAACACACACTTACACACTCAAGCACACACCTCAAATATGTCATTTGAGGTGTATTTATACATAGAAAGAGTTTCCCTAAAGGGCCTTGTAATGGGCTTCATTTGGTGGGCTTGGATTACATGAAATTAAAAGGCTTATTACATGACCTATGGAATATTAGATTAACCAAGTCCACGAGCCCAATTACTAAATAAAACTTATACATTCTATGACACGTTACAAAGTTCCTAATTTAGAATGACCATCACTTCTTTTTACATTTCTTTAATGTTAACAATCTCCCCCTAAGGGGTGGTCATTCAAATGATGCTCCACGTGATTAGGTCTTCGGTCTTCTGTGTCTTGAACTTTTTGTGTCGTCATAGAATAGTCTTGATTATTTGTTCCTTCATGCTTTGTGATCTTTGAAGTAATGTCTTTTGGTCTTTCTTGCCTTTGATCAACATCTTCACAGGTTTGTCGTGTCGTCTTTTGCAACATACTCATACTTCTTGGTAAGACTTTGAACTTCATACTTATGTCTTCCTCAATTGATTCATGAATTTGTTCTTTACTTCTTGATTAGCTCTTTGACTTTGACGTAACTCATTGTCTTTAACTTGATCTCTTTGTCTAGAACGTTCTTTACTTGAGCTTGTTGAGGATGAACTTCATAAGTATGAGTATGTGGAGGTGAAGATGTTTGATATCTGAAATGATGGTGTACGGTCTTTCTCCAAGGGGACTTTCATCAGTACCTGCATAGATATTGTTAGTTGAAATCATCAATCGATCATCGTGGACTTTTCTTAGAGACTAGACCACTACGATTGTTTTACTGATGAATGCCTTGATTCCATTTACCTTGGTCGGGCACATCAGTCGTCTTAATCCTGTTAGAGACAATTATCATTACTATGGATAGAGCTAAGTAACAACCTACGTCTTAAGGACTCGATTCGTGAAAGGAATCTCCTTAGTGGGATTTCCAGCACTTACAGGCTAAGACTTCAAGAGAATTAACAGCATAGTGTGAAAACCCTCTCTAATCCTTACAAAGATTGTTCCTGAATTGGATACCCTCAAGAAGTCTTACAACAAATATACCGAAGTATACCCACAATTCAGGCGAGCCGCTGAAGTATAACGAAGTATCACTCCACGACTGTAGACTGTTTGAAACATAGTAACTGTTATGCTTTATGAACCTAACTATATCACACAACTTATGCTACTATAATACGTGACACTCACTAGAAGAGAATAAAGATGAGAAGTGATATGGATCGTGTGGAAATATATTTGGCCGAATGTTATTAATAAACCATGAGAGAACATAAACATAAAACACACACTACACACTCTCACCTTTACTACACTATGAGGCACACTTGTTTTGTGGTGAGAGTGTGGTATATATATGGAGAGTGCGACACCCTAAAGCCTTTGATGGGCTTTCGATTGGGCCTTGATTGGGCTTTTGGAGTTTGGACAATTACATAGATATTTCTAACATTTTAGCTAAACAAAAGCCCACTTCCTAGACTAACTTAACCATACGACACACAAGTTTCAATATTACAAATGACCATCACTTTACATTTATAATTTAAATGCTAACAATCTCCCCTAAGGGATGGTCATTTCAATGATGCTCCCGGTGATAGGTCTTTTGTCTTCAATGTCTTGAATTTTGTGTGTCGATGTAGAATAGTCTTCATTCTTCATTCCTTCATGCTATGTGATCTTCAAAGTAATCACCTTTTGGTATTTCTTGCCTTGATCAATATCTTCGTGTGATCATGCGTCGTGTCCTCCAACATACTCATACATCTTGGACTTTATACTTATGCTAACAATATCCCCTTATTCTTTCCTCATTTGATATATGAACTTGTTCTTGACATCTTGATTAGCTTTTTGACTTTGTCATTACACTTTATCTTTAACTTGATCATTTTGTCTTGAACTTATACACTTGAGCTTTGTTGAGGATGATCTTCATAAGTATGAGTATGTGGAGGTGAAGATGTTTGATGTATCTGATGATGGTTGATGGACATTTATAAGTAGCTGCATAAAACCGTTAGTGATAAATCGTCCAACACTTACAGGTTCAGACTTCGAGATTGTCAACAGCATAGTGTGAAGACTTTCTCTAATCCTTACCTAGGCCGTTCTGAACCGGATACCCCCAAGAGGGCTTACACGGACACACCGAAGTGCACCCACGATTCAGTGAGTCGCTGGAGATCACCCTACGACTGTAGACCTTTTGAAACATAGTAACCATCATGATATTAATGGCAAGATCCGAAGATCTCATTAAGAATCTTGTACACCTTGTGTCCTTTTTGGTGAACACAAGGGTATTCTTATGGAAGTGTTCCTAAGAGATCTTTTGATGAATCTCATTGGCTCTAGACTCAATTGTGCGTTTTAGTTTTTAGAAGTCGGAGGCATGGAGCAGAGTGCCACTTTTTCAATATCAACACATCTCAGAATGAGAGCCCGATAGATTATGTAGTGTTCTCCGTGAGAATTGAAACAAATATCTTATAAGAGATATCTGAGTGGCTAGGAGGGGTGGTGCAGTGCGTCACTGGGTCCATGACGTCTTATCTTCAATATCAGTATCAACTTGTGATAACCGATAGCAGATGTATTGACTCGGTTTCTGCCCTAAGTTTTCATGGAGGGCTATTTCTTTTCACCCTATCATTAAAAATTTTCTTTTTAATTCTTCAACCCCTTCTTTTTCCTTTCTAATTTTACTCCTTTTTTCAATCTTACTTAAGGACTTCTAATTCTAATCTATTGGAATTGTCCTTGGGTAGATCCCTCCGGCTTTGGCGGATCATAGGACATAACCTAATCATAATCACCTTATTACTCCATGATTATCCTAGATTATCGATCACATGCCATAAAACCTTTTGTGAAAATCTCTCAAAGTGTTTATAAATAAACACATTTAGTTAACACTTCGAGAGTTTTGCATTTTTGAAATACTCCCCTTTCACATGTGCTCATGCATTTTTAAGATAAGATTGCACATGTTGGGTAGAGTTCGCACATTTGAATTGATCGATTTTCAATGAACATGACCTTTGCGAGACACATTTACATCACTAGTTAGACTAGCTTGAAATTATTACCCGTCCCGGTCATATTCAATGATTATCTCTCGAATTGGTACATTCTACTCAGACAAGTCCTTTGCGAGACACGCTTACATCATTGGATAAGCAGCTTGAAATTATTACCCGTCCCGGACAAGTCTTTTTGATAACGGACATTTAATTTCATCAATTCGAGGGTTAATACTGATTCGAGCTTCTCCGAGATTCAATCCACGATCTTTGATCACATTTAATCACGTCTTCTCCCCCTTGTACCTAATCTCCCCCTCAAAAATAGCACGTAGTGATATTTTTTATTTCAGCTGATTAAATGAGATTCTTTGTGAAGAGATAGACGGATTTGCATGAAGTTGGTATATTTTGTCTTTGATTGCGAGTCATGATCAGAAATAATCAGAAGTCTTCCTTTAGATGCGGGTTTCGTACTGAAGTATACGAAAGCCATCATTGTAGCGCGGGTTTCGTACTGAAGTATACGAAAACCATCATTGAAGAAATTTAGAGAGGATATGTTCTCGCTCAAGCATATGTACATATCCGTATCATTGTTGAATGACATTTCTAGACACGTACAGAATATCGATTTATACGAGAGACATATCTGAAAAAGAATATACATCATTTTTTTTAAATATATATCTAACTATATCTATATTTATTTACAGCGAGATAGATTCAAGAAGTTTCGAGAAGACTTTCTAACTCTTCGAGAGTTAGGCTTCGCATGCCAATTCGTCGAACTAGATTGTCGAATCTCTCTTTTGGAAGAGCTTTAGTGAATAGATCGGCGAGTTGGTATTCAGTCTTCATGAAAAATAATTCCACAGTTCCCTCTTCTACGTGTTCCTTTATGAAGTGATAGCGGACTCTAATATGCTTGGTCTTGGAGTGTTGAACTGGATTACACGAGATGGCTATGGCACTTTTCGAATCACAATACATAGGTATGCGGTCAAAAGCAAAACCATAATCTATGAGTTGTGTCCTCATCCATAGAACTTGGGCACAACACGCAGATAGAGATACATACTCATCTTCTGCGGTTAATAACGCCGTACAATCTTGTTTCCTTGATGACCAGCCTACTAGCTTTTCTCTCAAAAATTGTGCTCCCCCAGATGTACTTTTTGCGGTAACTTGGCATCCAGCATGGTCGGAATCTGAAAAGGTTGTTAGTTTAAACTCTGAATCATTCGGATACCAAAGTCCCATGTTAATGGTTCTTCGTAGGTACCGAAAGATCCGTTTAACCTCTTGGAGGTGAAGTTCGGTAGGCCTTGCCTGAAACCGTGCTAATAAACAGACAGCAAAATGTATATCGGGTCGACTAGCAGTTAAGTACATGAGAGACCCAATCATGCTCCAATATTTCTTCGGATCCATGGGTTTCCCATATAAATCAGCACCTATTTTGGGTGAAGTGACAATTGGAGTACCAACAGAGTCACAATTTTCCATTCCATGTTTCTTTAAAATCTCAATTGTATATTTAGCCTGATTTATGAAAATACCACGATTGGATTGATGGATTTGAAGTCCAAGGAAGAATTTTGACCGGATCTACACACACTCCTTGTGTTAGATGTATACTTTGAATGATGTCTAGTCTAGCATGCGGAATTTACTAGCTAGCACTTAGAAGATTTGTTTGTTTGTGTTTTGTATAAACGAATCAACAATGAATGAACAAGGAACACAAATATACTTCAACTTCAACGATTCAATATTATTAATGAATAATACGAGTGATCTCCTATCACTAGGGTTTACAACCTTGAATCTTAACAAAACAATACGTACTAATTCTTTTCTAATTCGTGCCTAAACTTTAACCTAGGCAATCCTTTTATAGACTAAGGATTCCTTTACAAGATAACTATCAACCTAATCATATAAGATATACACAATATCTTTTCTATAATTATCTTTTATAAAGACATAAACAGTACTAACTTCTATATTCAACCGTACGAACTGCTCTTGTCTTCAAAACTCATCAGCAGTACTAACTTCCATCTTCAGCCGTACTAACTGCTTAAGCTTAATTCCTAACAATCCTCCCCTAAACTTATGATTTCTTCCCAAATCACTAAGTTTCTTCAAATTAAGCTTCATCTTCTATATGAGGGGGATTCTTCCAAACACCTTTCATAACTGTCTCTTACTACTGATCTTCCTTTGTTCTGCAAGGTTGAAAATCTTTGTTACCAACAAATCTGCCATTTCAGAATCTTCTTCAACCCTCAGTTTTGTATACAACATAGATGTTAAAACACTTGATCTGAGTGGATAATCCTTTTCCACTAACATATAGATTTCTATGCCATCCTTAGTAGAAACTCTGTGCACTCCACACGTATCAAATAACTTCCAAGAGACATCTTCAATTTGTGCTTGGAATCTCCACATTGATTCTCCTCTATCAGGTTCATAAATTCTTTTCAGCTGCACCCATAACTCTTTATCTTTGTCTTCAGTAGGGTCTTGAACTCTGAATCTTTCTTTTACTAAACTCCATAACTGATTAAGATCTTCCCTATCAAAACCTTTTAGTAGATCTTCAAACAGCTTATATCTCTCAGTAATACCTCCAAGTCTTATGATTTTCCATCCCATCATCCTTCCATCAGTGAAAACTTCTCAGCCAATGATAGGATATTTAACTTCTAATGGTTTGATATTTGTAGACTCTGGAACTATCACCATCATATTCTTGATTTGCTCATTTGTTAAACTTTCTTCACCAGACTTCAACTTCTTTGCACTATCAGATTCCAGAACTTGTGGTTCTCTTTTCTTTTTCCTTGTGATATCCTCCTTGCTTGAAGTATTCAGTCTCGCATATGTTTAATAGAAAGTCTTTTCAATCACAGCATCTGACCTTCCAGTAAAGTCACTCATCTTATAATTTGCTTGATTCTTCAAATAATGCTTCATGAAACTGACTTTTTCTCTCTTGGTAGCAACTTTGTCTTGTAACCTGACTTTTGCCTTTCTCTAATTCTCTGCACTAAGTCATTCCAAGTAGCTTCTGTGTTTGTCTTCAAGATGAATTCTTTGAGCTTCTCTGACTTTTCTTCTTCATTTAATTCCTTGTCTTTAAGAATCATTCCAGCATGAGCTCTCACAATCAAATTAGAATCCAACAAATATTGTAGTTGCTCATTGAACTCCTCTTGATTAATTTCTTCAGATCTTGTTCTATCCATGAATTCAGCAATGTTCCTTACATCATCTGCAGCCATCTTTCTTGCTAATTCTGCATCTTGATCTATCTGAGCTTGTTCATCAGCTAAATCCTTGTCTAGAATCTCTCTTGCAACCATTGCATCAAAATCTATTTGAGCCTGAGTTCTTGGTTTTGTTTTCTTAAGCTTTTCTAGTACTTGAGCAGCTTCTTGTTCTTGAGTAGCTTCTTCTAGTGTCATAGGCTTTTTACCCTTATCTTCCCTTTTTCTAGCATATTCTTCCTCAGCCGTAGAATCACCAGTTGGAACTGTCTCATGCTCTGTATCAGCAGTTGGAACTGTTTCAACAGTTGGAACCTTTTCAGCTTCTTGAATACCAGTCTGAACTGCTTCATGTGTCTCAGCAGTTTCTTTAACCCCTATGTCAACATTACCAGAACCCATATCAAATTGTTCTTTTTCTTCTACATTTTGCCTCCCCTGAGAACCTGATCCATCTCCCTTACCTTTATCTGATTTCCTCCCTTGTTTGGGAGAATCACCATCATCACCATCAAAATCATCTGAATCATCATCAGCAGAAGAATCCAAAACTACTTTTGCCTTTTTCTTCTTTAACTGCTCTTCAAGTTTCTTCACCCTACGAGTCAATTTGGTGTAGACATTGGCAAAATTTCTTTTGTGAGCTTTGAGTTCCTCATTATTCTTCTTTAGCTCTTCCTCCAAAGTTTCTACCTTCTCAACTAGTTTGGTACACAATTCCATCAATTCAGTATGTGAAGTACTACCCTCATCACGTCTAGCTGTGTTACCTGCTAGGAGAGGTGAATCATGGGGAAAGGATCTAGGAATCACTCTGGGTGTTTCCTTTCTCCTATAAGTGATGTGAAATTGGGATGTTTGGGTTCTTTCAGTAGCTGAAGTAGATGTGTTATGGGGATCAGTTGGTTGTACTGAACCTTCACCCACTTCAGTTTGAAGCATTTCAGGAAACAATGGAATTATTTCCCCTTGAAAAAGTCTACTAGCCATAGCCATGTTTTGAAAAACTTTTGATTGAAGGCTAGGAGTAGCAAAAATTTCTGTTGGTTTTGTAAGCAGGTATGTCTTTTTATTCAAAAGAGTTTGAACAAACCTTGGATACATTAGAAATTTGGTTTTGCTGTTTACATTAGATGCCATACCCTCAAAAATAAATTTGGAAAAGTTAAAAACCTTGTTTGTAGACAGACAAATGAGAGCAATAGCAATATTGCTACTGAACTGCTCCCAAGCAGTCTTTTTAGGACTCAAACAATGTAAAAGGGTATGTATCAAAAATCTCCATTGAGGTGAGAAACATCCTTTTTGAAAAGTTAATTTGTGTTCGGATGTATCATACCCCATTTTGGTAAGTTCTTGCCATATTTCAGTGTTGTGCATAGTGTTAATACCATCTGAGTCTTTTAATTTAAGATGTCTCCTAAGTATAGACTCGGTAACAACAAAAGATACACCATCCACTTCAGAATGAATTTCTAAGTCCCCATCTTCACTAGTCAAGACTAGTAGCATTCTGCCAGAACTGTGTGATGTGAGAGACATAAAGAGTAGGAGAAACAGTTAGAGCATACCTTATGTGAGAGTGGTTGAGAAAGTCCACAATCTCATAAAATTTTGGTCCATCTCCGTCCTCTGTTTTCTCAAGAAACGCAACCTGATTGTGACACTTAACAAATTCCAATCCAGCCATTTTTATTGATGAAGAATGAAATATTATAGCAATAAGATGATCGTTTAGAGTGGAATTGAGGTTTTATGTAGCCTATTGGAGTTTATAGGTACTGTTTAGGGTTTTTCGAAATATGCTTATGAGATAAATTATCTTGAGAAATAGAATAAATAAATTTATGGTAAAAAGATAATTATCTTCTAGAAAAATCCCTATAAGTACCTTAAGAATAACGGTTTTACCCCAACGGCTAGAAAATTAATTACTGACAGATTTTTACAACGGCTAGTTGAGCCGCACTAACTTTGTACTAACCGTACCAACTGTTGGAAAAAATTTGTTGAGCCGTATGAACTTATTGAAAAGGATTTTAAAATACCATGGCTCAAACATAGTTTTTAGCAAACTATCAGCTATCAACGGATTTGATATGTCTTTACCAATAGCCATTTGCTTTGGACTAGCCAACTCTTCACAGTTAGATATGGTGAGCTGATAACCATACAATTTTTGGTAAATTGTCAACCATCAACGGATTTGATTAGTCTTTACCAGAAATCGTTTGCTCTAGACTAGTTGATTCTTATGTGGGTTAGACATGGTGAACCAATAACCATTTGTTGTGTGCAAAGATCACACACTGAGCTCCAAATCACCATTACAGTCCAAAACATATTAATTCCTTGATGCTCTTCATCCAAAACCTGCAAGTATTAGTCCAAAAACAGAGAAACAAGCCACAAAGAACTTATCTCACAATATAAAAGTATATGACTAACATTGCACATAACAAGAAAAATTAATTTCCTTGTGGAACCCAAGCCAAAACAGACTTAGGCTTTCCTCTTGCATCAATATAATTCATTCTTTTCAAAACAATTTTATCACCATTTGGTTTGATGGGTCTCCAAACCCAACATGCTGATGCATTCACTCCAGTACCCATATTTCCCTTAGCAGTGTTTTTATTAACACCAGTACCAATTACTCTGCTAGCAGTTGGAATTGCTGGCTTGGTAGTTGTTACCTTGGGTTTCCAAACTTGGTTATTCACTACTTGTCTGTTTTGAAATGGTCTCTTAACAGTTGTTGGTGCTGATTTGGAAAACATTTTTGCACCTTGAACTGTTGGCCTTGAGTGAATAGGTCTAATTGGTCTGACAGGCTGAACTGCTGGTCTAGCAGTTTGAATTGGTCTTTGGCCAGACTTTAATAGAACTGATCTGGGTATCATTCTATCATTCCTAGGAAGAGTTTGAAGTCTTGCTATGCTCAACCTATGGTTTGAATATCCACTCAACCATTTATCACAAAAATCTGCAAGATGATCAAAGCTACCACAAGAGTAACAAGCTTTACTATAGCAGACAAAATCATCACCTAGTTGGTGAGATTTGAGGTCATTCCAATTCCTTTGGTTACCTTTTGGCTTGTTTGTGGTTCTATACATTTCTGCATACCTAACTGTTGGTCTAAAAGGTTTGGCATTTGATCTAGGCCTAACAGTCTCAGGTTTAACCATCTTTGGAAAACTTTTGGTTCCTCCACATTAACACTAACAGGCTTAACCACAGCCTGATCACCCTCATCATCAGAAGTTCATTCCTCTATGGTTGGAGAATCTGATTCCTTACTTGAGGACCTATCAGAGGACACCTTGTCCTCAAATAGTGATTTATCACTAGCACTCTCATACACAGGTTTATCAACTACATTCTCTTTAGGTTGAGTACCATATTTAAGCTCAGGTAGTTGAAATTCAGGTAGTCCTGTGTGTTCTAAGTCTATGCCTGGGGGTCTTGGAATTCCTCTATAGGGAGGTGGAACTGACTTATAACCTAAGCCTGACTTAGCTTTATTGAGGATCTGACACTCAACAATCTTACTAACACCCTGAGTTGCAAATTCTAGTGTGTCAACAGTCATTTGAATGTTCTCCTTTGCTTTCTTAACCTGTTCTAGCTCATGTTTCAACACACTAATTTCATTCTCTCTAAACATTAAGTCTCTCTTAACAATAATCATATCATCAGAAAACTTTGACTCATTACATTTATAATGAACAATTTGTTCTTCTAACACAGCTAAAGCCCTCTTATGATTTGCTAAGTTAAAAGCAGTTTGGGTTAGCTCTTTTCTCTGATCCTCATATCTTTTCTTAAGTGTTTCTAGATCTTTTAAAGCTTCACAAGATTTAGAACATTTAGAAACTTGTACCTCAGAGTCTGAAAATGCCATGAGAGCAATCTCTGTAGATGCTTCTGCTTCCTCCTCTGCAATGTAGCTCCAGTCAAACCCTAAGCCATCAATGGCAACCATGGCTTTTAAGCTTGAATCAGTAACCTCCAATACTCTTGACTTGCTTCCATATCCTCTGCTCTTTCCATCCTGTTGTCTTGGCAATCTGCACTCCCTTGAATAATGACCTTTCTTGTGGCAATTGAAACACTCAATCTTGGACTTGTCATACCCTGCAACATCATTGCTGTTTATGACAATCTTCTTGCCAGTCTTCTTCAAAAATTTCTTGGCTCTCAAGCTGAGAAGAGAGAGCTGCCACTTGATATCCATCTCTTCAATATCATCTTCATCAATCTCTTGAAGATCTCCATGAGTCAACATACTTCCGTTGTGCTGAGTAGTCAAGAAAGCACAATAAGTATCTCCATTCAAAAGTCCACTAGTACTGCTTGAGGTGCTAGCAGTACCAATATTGGAAATAGCAGTAGCAACTGCTCCAGTCACTTAAACTTCTTCATCTGGACTTGAGGTACTGGGAGTTGATACAAAGGCCAAATTCCCTGAGCTTGAGCTTGAGCTTGATCCAGCAGACTTCTTAATATCATGTTCAACTATCTTGAAGTTGCTATAGAGATCCATTAAGCTCATGGAATCTATATCAGGCTTGTTTTTCCATACAAGCACATGCATAGCCCATTCAGTTGGTAGACTCCTCAGAAAGTTGGAGTTGAGATCTTCCTGAGGCATCTCAATTCCTAGAACAGCCAGTTGACTCATTAGTTTTTGTAGTCTATTAAACATATGATCTAGTGACTCGTTGCTTGTTGCTGAAAAATTCTCAAACTGTTGCTTGAGAAGGGTCTTCTGAGTTTTCTTTGTGGCTTCGTTCCCACCATATCTTGCAACAATAGCTTCAAAAAGGGTTTTAGCACACTTAAACTTGCTAAAATTCAACAACTGATCATTGGGAATAGTCATCAGAAGCAAACTTCTCGCCTTAACATCATTCTTGTGCTGTGCCTTCTCTTCAGTAGTGGTTGGCTTAGTTTGCACCTAGGTTTCAGTGACACCCTCAACAACGGTTGTTGTAGTTGTAGGTTTGAACAAATTCCCATCCTCAATAATCTCCCAGAGAGTATAATCTTGAACTTGGAAGAACTGCTCAATTCTTAATCGCCACATATCGAATTCATTGGGTTTAAGCATTGGAAGCTTAGCAGCAATATTAGTCTGACTTGTTGTTGTCTCCATGTCCATCTTCTTCTTAAACAAATTCGTCTGGATCTTCTAAACCAAAGTATCAGCAACCTGGCTTTGATACCACTTGACCGGATCTACACACACTCCTTGTGTTAGATGTATACTTTGAATGATGTCTAGTCTAGCACGCGGAATTTACTTGCTAGCACTTAGAAGATTTGTTTTTTTGTGTTTTGTATAAACGAATCAACAATGAATGAACAAGGAAAACAAATATACTTCAACTTCAACGATTCAATATTATTAATGAATAATACGAGTGATCTCCTATCACTAGGGTTTACAACCTTGAATCTTAACAAAACAATACGTACTAATTCTTTTCTAATTCGTGCCTAAACTTTAACCTAGGCAATCCTTTTATAGACTAAGGATTCCTTTACAAGATAACTATCAACCTAATCGTATAAGATATACACAATATCTTTTCTATAATTATCTTTTACAAAGACATAAACAGTACTAACTTCTATATTCAACCGTACGAACTGCTCTAGTCTTCAAAACTCATCAGCAGTACTAACTTCCATCTTCAGCCGTACTAACTGCTTAAGCTTAATTCCTAACAAATTTTAATTCGCCCATCATAGACATTTCAAATTTACTTTTCATGAGATTTTCAAAATGTTTTGAATATTTCGAATTAGTGGACCCAAAGATTATGTCGTCCACGTAAATCTGAACAATCAAAATGTCATCTTTAAACTTTTTGGTAAACAAGGTCGGGTCAATTGTTCCTTTGGTGAAATTATTAAGAAGTAGGAAAGATGATAATTCGTCATACTACGCCCTTGGGGCTTGTTTCAAACCATAGATAGCTTTCTTTAGCTTGTAGACATAGTCAGGATGATCTTTGTCAATAAATCCATCTGGCTGACTCACGTACACTTCTTCTTTCAGAGTTCAGTTCAAGAATGCTGTCTTGATGTCCATCTGATAGACCGTGATGTTCTTGTGAGCTGCATATGCTAAGAATATCCTGACTGCCTCAAGCCTTGCTACTGGCGCGAATGACTCTTCAAAATCTATCCCTTCTTCCTGTCTAAATCCCTTGGCCACGAGACGAGCTTTGTTGCGAATGACAATCATCTCTTCATCCTTTTTGTTCTTCCATAACCACTTAAGATCAATGACGATTTTGTCGATTGGTCTCGGCACCTAATCCCATGTGTCATGTAATTGATATTGGAGAAGTTCTTCCTGCATCGCTTCAATACATGCGTTGTCAGCCATTGCTTCCCGAATGTTCTTTGGCTCTTTTAGACTGGCTGAGCAGACGTAGATGCACATGTTGCAATCGGTGGCAAGTTGTTTTCTCGTCTGAACAGGACTTGAAGGTTCACCAATAACATGTTCTATTGGATGGTCTTTAGTCCAATGTAACGTAGAAGGGTACCTTGGATTTGACGAATGTGTGTTGGATGGTTCTTGTAACCTAGAAGAAGATTCAGCAGAATCCGTTGCAAATGGGTTTTCGAATGGTTCTTCTTCTAACACAGCATCGTTTGGTTGTTGTTCTTCTTGAATTGACGAATCGTGGTGTTGCTCATCAACTCTTGGTAAAACAATCTCAATTACTGGAGTTGCTGGAGTAGATGTTGATGACGTTGAGGGAGTTGGTGCGTCAGCTTCGATTGTTGTGGATGCATCTTGCGGTGGTGGTGGTGGTTGATGATTTTGAGCGGGTGCAGCGGAATGTTGTTGTGATGCATTTGTCGAAGCTCCACCATAGTATTCATCATACATAAACTCAAAGAAATTATCCAGTTCTTGATTTGTCGGTTTGTCAGTGGTAGTTGACTGAGCTCCTTGGGGTACGAGTCCTGAACTAATATGTCCAGAAGTTTGACTGTTTGGAACGGGTCCTAATCTGGTATGATTAGAAGCCATCGGGTTAAGCGCTGGTTCTAGAGCGAGTCTCTCAGAAGCCATTTGTGAAATCTCATCAAACTTCACATTCATTATCTCCATTATCCTCTTAGTCCTTCTATTATACACCCTGAATGCCCTCGAGTTTTCTGAATAGCCAATGAAGATCCCAATATCGCCCTTAGCTTTCAGCTTCCCCAGATCTTCTCTGTCGTTCGTTGGATAGCACAAAGCTCCAAATACATGAAGGTAAGAGATGTCGGGTTTTCTGTTGTTCACTAGCTCATATGGGTTTTTATTGAATCTTGGATGAATTAGGGAACGGTTCTGAGTGAAACAAGCAGTGGCAACAACATCAGCCCATAAGAATAACAATGCACTAGAATAAATCAGCATCGTGCGAGCAGCTTCCACAAGAGTTTGATTTCTTCTTTCAACTACTCCATTCTGCTGTGGAGTTCTAACAGCTGATGTCTGGTGAGTAATTCCAGTCTCTTCAAAATATGTTCTTAACTCCTAATTAGTGAATTCCGTGGCATTGTCTGTTCTTACTATCCTAACTGGAGCTTGCAGTAGAACTTGAATACGCTTCAGAAAGGTGATGATGATGCCTGGTGCTTCGTCCTTAGACCTCAGAAACTTTACCCATGTATATCTTGAATAGTCATCGATGATTACAAGAATATACTTCTTCCCATTGATACTTTCAACTCTCATTGGGCCACATAAGTCCATATGCAACAGATGTAACTTATCAACCAAACTGGGTACGGTTTTAGGTTTATAAGTTGCCCTTTTGCTTTTGCCTTGCTCACAGGATGGACATAAGTGATCTTTGGTGTATTTGAACTTAGGGAGACCGATGACGATGTTGTCTTTGGCAAGCTTGGTTAAGGTGTCAAAGTTGAGATGGGATAAACGTCTGTACCACAACCAGGACTTAGTTTCGCATGCTCTTGTCATAAGACAAATTGGTGATGAAGAGGCCATTTGGTTAATGTCGATAGCATAGAGATTGGTGCCACGATTTCCGGTTAAGAGATCATCTCCAATCAAATTCCTAACGAAGCAAGTGTTTCTCCTGAAAGCAACCTCTAAATCTGCATCACAAAACTGCCCGACTAAAAACAGATTGTGTCCCAACCCTTCGACGTAGTAAACCCGAGAAATTAAGAAATTCCTGAACTGAAGATCTCCATAACGCAGAATAGCTGCTACATGATCATTTCTAAACCGCACTATTCTCATGAACTTCCATACACAGTTGATCAGCAGCTTCAGATTCCCGGTCATGTGCTTGGAGCAACCCGAGTCGACGATCCAAAGACAAATTTTGATAACCTGCCAATAACAGATGATTGTGCATTTGGAAACCATTTATCATTTGGTTCCATGGGGTTAGGGGTAACAGACGAATCACATTCATAGACAATTTTTATTGGTTCTTTTGGAGCCACTAATTTACCATTTACTAAAGTGAATTCTCTACCCATTGGTATCCATATGCACAACTTAAGATAGTTCCTAGGCAATATTCTACTAGTGGTTTTCCTAGATTTTGCAATAAGTCTTTGAGTATATCTAGTCTTAGCACTAGTTCCTGAAGGAACATCTTTCTGAGCAGGCTTATCATTCACATACACATTATTAGAAACAATATCATCATAAACATTTTCAGACAAAGATTTCTTGCACATTAAACCAACAGAGTCATTACATGCACTAGAATCAGTACTTTTAACATAACATTCAGATGACATATGTTTCTTATTCGAAAGCGATAAATTCCTAGGGTGTTCTTCTACTTCTTCCGTTTTATTCTTGCTTTCACTCTTAGAGGCAGGCGAGACTCTATTGTTCCTTGTATTGCTCCTAGGCTGTAGTCTGCTGCTCCTAGAGTTACTTTCTACTCCTGTAGAAGGTAAGGCACATTCATTAGGATTTATCTTGTTGTTCTTTGTTATAGCATTCCTAGTCTCTTTTGGATTATCTTTGATGCTCTTGTCTATCGCCCTATATGTTTGAGATGTAGAGGCAGACGCAATAGTGGGATTAATCCTATAAAGGCCAGGTGCTATGACATTTGATGTTTCGACAACCGCTTTCTCTTTTCCTTTTTCACTAACTTTAGGCAAGGGTGTTGGAGTACATTGAGAAATAGACATTTTTGATTTAACACTCTGATTTTCCTTAGTTACCTCACCCTTCCTATTTTGACTCTCCAGCTGAGACTTCAAATGATCATTTTGTTCTTTCATGTTTTTGTAAGCACGCTCATACGACAATTTGACATACTTGCATTCTTCCTTTTTCCGATCAAGTTGTTTAAAATATGTGACATTTTCCTTTTCAATTTTAGCAAGCGCTATTTCATATTTTAAAACAATTTTGAAAGTCTCAGCTCGAAGTCTTTCATCGTCTTCCACAGAATATTTTTGGTAAATTATGGACATAATATCAGTTGATAGAGCTACTTCGAAGAGAGTGTCATTGTGTTTTTCCAAAACTTTGATGTGTTCAATGTTTTCATTAGCTTACTTTACCAGGGATTTGTGGTCCTTGACAAAGTCGGCTGTTTCTTTCAGAAGAGCATTTTCAACATTAAGAACTACCGCATGAATTGCAGTTAGTGTAGGATTGATTTCTGTTTCAAACATCTTTTTCTGTTCTGAATGAAAACTTGAATACCAGTTGTTGATGTTAATATTTGTTTTGGATGCCACAATCATTTGAAGCGTTTCAACTCCCTTTTTAAGATCATCCAAATATCGTCAAGCGTCACTTGTGTTAAAAGTGTTATTAGAGGACATTTGTTCGATGTTAGAAAGATGTTTTGAAACAATTTTTCGTTTTGAGACAACCACTGGTTTCTTGAAAAACATTGGTGACTCTTTTTGAACAAGTTGTACTCCAGAAATTGTGTTAAGCTTGTTATAATCAATTGGTTTAATTTCTGGGTTCATTTGTCTCATTTTGTTTCGACTCTCTTCGGCAAGCTCAATCGTTTCATAAGAATCCCGAACCTGGGAGGATGATGTTTATCATTTAGCACACTACCATTATATAACACATTCTTTTCTTTTTCTGAGCTTTCTTGAGATGATAAGGGTTTTCACAACCTATAGCCATTTTTTTCATTGTATGTAAAATCGGGTTTGGATCGTTAATTAGCAAATTAATTGTTTGTGTAGAATGACCCGTTTTTACAAGCAAATCTTCCAACTTTTTAATGGTTTCTTGTTTGTCAATGATTTCATCAAGAAGATCATTTTCACATTTTGAAAACCTTGCATTCAACTCTTTCTTTTCTTTTTCAAGATCCGAACAAGTTGATTTTTGTTTAGAAAGTTGGCTGGTTAATTCAGAAATTTTCTTGTTTAAGGATTTAGTTTCATGTTCAAATTAACATCGAGTGTGTCATATTTGATTTGCAAATGTTTTTCTCTTAAAACAAAATCTCTATAACCAATTTCTAGTTCTGACTGTCGTTTTTTATTAAATTCAAAAGCTTGTTCATTCACCTTATATCTCTCAAGCTCAACGGTCAATTTTTCATTCGCGACCTTAACATCGCGATTGATCTTTTTGACCTTTTCAATTTCATTACTACAGTTATTCAATGATGATTCAAATAACGCACGTGTTTCCTCATCATTCTCAGTATACTGTGACTCGAGGCCTCCATTAGGATCCATATCTGGAGTTGCCAAATTAATATTGCTACAACTTGGCGTGTCCATATATGTATCGTAAGTGAGTACAGGAGTCGCAGGATGCTGTTCATTCTAAGGTGTCATATCAAATATTTCATTATTGTGACATGTAGCATATGGTGGTACCTCAGAGATTCCATTGATATCATAAGCAGGAGGTGCTTCAGAATCTGTGTCATACTTAACCTCCTGAAGATTTCCATGAAAATGCAGTTGGCATCAATGTCTTCCATATCTTCCATTAGTGCCATGAAATCATGCTCCTCAGCATTCAACTGAAACCCCGCCTTTTCCTTCTGAGCCAAAAGCACTACTTTCTGAAGATACTCAAGATCTTTCTTTTTCGGCTTGGTGGGACAGTTCCTTGCCATGTGACCGACTCCCTGACAGTTGAAACACTTTACCAAATTACCCTGATTCACATTTCCAACATTCCCAGCAACTGGAGCAACATTCCCAAACTGATTACCATCATTATGATTCCCAATATTTTGACCCCTCTGGTTTCCAACAACTTGACCCATCTGATTCCCTGCAGACTGACCCATCTGATTTCCTGCATACTGCCCTTGATTACCCATCTGAAACCTTGTAGCATATCCTTGCTGATTCCCATAAACTCAAACCATTTGTCCTTGATGACCCATGTTGAAACTCGGCTGTGCAATCTGCCTGTTGCGAGTGTTCGATGAAATTCTTTGGTTGTTGTTAGTTGGTGTGGAATAACGTCCTTGGAATACCTTTGTTAGAAGAGTAAATGCTTGAGACAAAGCAGCACTATCATCATTGTCAGTGAAATCTGGTTCTTGGTATTGTGGGTATTGTTGTTGTGGGATGATTTGTTGTTGTGAGTAGAATTGTTGTTGTGGTATGACGGCAGTTTGTGGAACATATTGTTGTTGCATGTAGTTCTGAGTGGAAGATGATGATGGTTGTGTATTCACTGTTGGAGGTGTTGGTGTTTGAGCAATCAATGCAAGAGGATCATGTTGCTTAGCTAACTTCTCTTTCCTGACTTCATTCGCCTCTGCCTGGTTTTGCTTTAGAAAGTCATAGAGCTGATCATAGTTCACCTCGTGAAGGTTCTTTGTTTGGTTAACAATTGTGACATACCGTCCCCATTCTTCTGGTAAATTGTTAATGAACTTGATGTTTTGAACAATTGGTTTTGGTGTCAACTTGTTTCTGATGAGCTCGTTCATTAAGGTGCAAAACCTGGTGTAGTAAGATTCAATTGGTTCAGCTGGAGTGGATGTGAACTTCTCCCATTTAGTTAGAAGTTTGTTTTCAATATCTTGTTTTCCAATTTCTGTGCCATGACAAAGCCTTCTAACTCGTTCCCACATATCATAAGCAGTTTCACAACTGTCAACAGCAGAAAATGTTTTCCGTGGTAAACCAAGTTGAATTAAGTGCATTGCTAAGTCATCAGCTTCAATTTGCTTCCAGTCATCTGCTATGTATTCCTCTTCTTTTTGATCACGAAAGGTCGGTGGAATGGGAGGTGTTGCATTTGGATTACCCGGTTCTTGAATCTGACGAGGCTTGAATGGTCCTTTCTGGATGGAGTTAAGTAGGAGTCTACCTTGACCATTAGGTTTGGTTTTGATATATCAGATCATACGACTTGTCCGTGGAAGATAACCACCTTTTTCAAGCATTGGAGGACGGTTTTCTACACCGGTTGCATGGATGTCTTGTTGAGTTGCCATTGATGATGTTGTATGATAAAGTTGATTCAGGATCGTTGCAACGAAATAGGAGTTGTGGTTGTTGAAGGTTAAACTTAGTTGTTGTTGTGAAGTCTTGGTCCTTTGATGAAGATCGTTTGAAGTTACTTGTAATTTAGATAGACTATGACAATTTAGATAAACGTAGCAATTTAAATAAAGTTACTAAATTTGACTAGACTATATAATTTAGACAAGATCAAAGGTTCACAAATTCGACGAAGTTATATAAATTACAATTTAGATACAATGACAATTTCTATAGAAATTTTAATTTAGACAAAATTTATACAAATTTTGGCAAAATTTCAATTTATATAGAAATATGCAATTTATATAAATATGCAATTTATATAAAAGATCTAACTAATTTATACAAATTAGTAGATATTTCCCTTGTCGAAGTATTCGTCACACTTATACAAGCGAGAATACCGAATTCACGATCTTTGATGTTGTAGAAATTAAATTCAAATCAAATTTATAAAAGTTAATTAAATTGCTTATGTTTTCCACAATTGCGATAAAGATCTAAATTTACAATTGCGAAAGAAGTTCCAAGGTGATAATTGCGATAAGAATGCCAAATGACAATTGCGATAGAATGCTTCTTGACAATTTGCGATAAGAGTTCAAGGGACAATTGCGATAGAACTCTAACACTAGAATTGCGATAGAATTTGTTGACCAACAATTGCGATAGTTGACTAGTAGATTTGCGATAGAATCACTTTTCCAGATTTGCGATAATGCTCCACACAATTGCGATAGACCACACGGATCTAAAATTGCGATAAACCCCTTTTTATCACAAATCTTATACAAGATTGCGATAAGCTCACTTTTTATCAAACTTCTTATACAAGAAATTGATAAAATTGCAGTTCAATGAAGACTTAATCCGCAACCTTTGTAGCCCTTTTTTCACGATCACAACACTTCACAAACCCCGTAAAATGTATAAAGCTTAAATCTTTTATCGCCAAATCACTTGATATACTTTTTTCGATACAAAGTTTGATACTTTTAACACTAAACCTTAATAAACCTCACGTAAACACTATAAAGCTTGAAGCTTTTAATACCAAAACTCACTATAACCACTTAAAAACTAAAAAAGCTACCACCTTTTTATTTTAACCTCATGTAAAAATCAAAGAACCCACTAAAAGTACACGTTTTATGTAAGAAGACGCAACTTTTTGTGACTTTGATAGAGAATACAAACACAAAAATAACCTATTTTGATGTTTGGCATATTGATACCACTTGTTATGCTTTATGAACCTAACTATATCACACAACTTATGCTACTATAATACGTGACACTCACTAGAAGAGAATAAAGATGAGAAGTGATATGGATCGTGTGGAAATATATTTGGCCGAATGTTATTAATAAACCATGAGAGAACATAAACATAAAACACACACTACACACTCTCACCTTTACTACACTATGAGGCACACTTGTTTTCTGGTGAGAGTGTGGTATATATATATGGAGAGTATGACGCCCTAAAGCCTTTGATGGGCTTTCGGTTGGGCCTTGAGTGGGCTTTTGGAGTTTGGACAATTACATAGATATTTCTAACATTTTAGCTAAATAAAAGCCCACTTCCTAGACTAACTTAACCATACGACACACAAGTTTCAATATTACAAATGACCATCACTTTACATTTATAATTTAAATGTTAACAATAACCTTCACGATAGATAAGGCAAGATCCGTAGATCTTATAAAGACTCTTATACACCTTGTGTCCTTTTTGGCAAACACAAGTGTATTATATTGGAAAGTGTATCCAAAGCGATCTTTTAATGAATCTCATGGCTCTAGACTCGATTACATGCGTTTTGGTTTTAGTCATTGGAGGCATGGAGCAGAGTGCCTCCTTTTCAATATCAACACATCTCGGAGTGAGAGGTCGATAGATTAAGCAAGGTTCTCCGTGAGAAATGAAACAAATATCTTTTAAGAGATACTCGAGTTTCTAGGAGGGGTTGTGCACTGCGTCACTCGGTCCATGACGTCTTGTCTTCAATATTAGTATCAACTTTGTGATTACCGATAGCAGATGTATTGACTCGGTTTCTGCCCTAAGTTTTCATGGAGGGCTATTTTATTTCACCCTTTCATAAACTTTTCTTTTTAATTATTCAACCCCTTCTTTCTCCTTTCATCACTTTACTCCTTTTTTCAATCATACCTAAGGACTTCTAATTCAAATCTATTGGAATTGTCCTTGGGTAGATCCCTCCGGCTCTGGCGGATCATAGGACATAAACCTAACCATAATCACCTTATTACTCCATGATTATCCTAGATTTATTGATCACATGCCATAAAACTTTTTGTAAAATCTCTCAAAGCGTTTTATGATAATAAAACATATTTTGTTAACACTTTGAGAGTTTTTCATTTTTAGAAGTACTCCCCCTTCACATGTGCTCATAAGTTTTTAATATAAATTTGCACATGTTGGGTAGAGTTCGCACTTTTGAATTGATCGATTTTCAGTGAACATGACCGATTCGAGACACGCTTACGTCATTGGTCAAGTTCAAAGAAAAATTTCTCGAGACGGTACATTCTACTTAGACAAGTCCTATTCGAGACACGCTTACATCACTGGTTAGACCAGCTTGAAATTATTACCCGTCCAGGACAAGTCTTTTCGATTACTGACATTTAAGCTTCGTCAATTCGTTGGTTATATCTGAGTCGAGCTCATTTGAGATTCAACACCGACCTTTAAACATTTTTTATCACATTTTAATCACGTCTTCTCCCCCTCAAAAATAGCATGTCGTGATATTTTTTATATCAACTGATTAAAAGAAAAGCTTTTTGGAGAGATAGACGGATTTGGTTTTGCATGAAATCGGAACATTTTTGTTTTTATACTCCCCCTTTAATTAAAAGCATATTTTGTACAGAAATTTTTGAATCAATTAAGGGTTTGGAGGGAGTTATCTTGAGCACTAATTTGAAAGATTTTGAAAATCCTTCTTTTGAAAAATCTTGAAGAGGTGCTCAAGATTTGTTGTTTGACAAACGAGATTTTTTTTGAAATCTTTTCGTTTGTTTATACTTGAACTTTTGAAAATGATTTCATCTTTGAACGTACGAGTCTTGATCTGAAATAATCAGAAGTCATCATTTAAGTACGGGTTTCGTACTGAAGTATACGAAAGCCATTGTGAAGAAAATTTTGAGAAATGTCATGTTTTAGAAAACATTTTAGTGAACTCTCGCTCAAGCATCTGTACATGTCCGTGTCATTGTTGAATGACATTTCTAGATACGTACAGAATATCGATTATACGAGAGACATGTCGTGAGAAGATTTTTTTTTTTCTTTTTTTTTTTTTTTTTGGGATTTTTCGTTTTATATTGTTTTTGTATTTTTGAAAATTTTCTAATGTTTTTGGATTTTTGAAATTTTCTTTTTTTGTATTTTGTTTTTGTTGGTTTTTCAAATTTTGTATTTTGTTTTTCAAAAGAATTTACAACGAAGCTTTTTGAAAGATATTTTCAAGAAGATTCGAGAAGACGTTCTAGCTCCTCAGGAGTTAGGCTTCACATGCCAATTCGTCGAACTAAATCATCAAACCTATCTTTTGGAAGGGCTTTAGTAAATAGATCGGCGAGTTGGTAATCTGTCTTCACGAAAAATAATTCAACGGTACCCTCTTCTACGTGTTCTTTGATGAAGTGATAGCGGACGCTAATATGCTTGGTCTTCGAGTGTTGTACTGGATTGCACGAGATGGATATGGCACTTTTCGAATCACAATACAAAGGTATTTTTTTGAAAGTAAAGCCATAATCTGTGAGTTGTGTCCTCATCCATAGAACTTGGGCACAACACGCAGATAGAGACACATACTCGGCTTCTGTGGTTGATAATGAAGTTCAATCTTGTTTTCTTGATGACAAGCCTACTAGCTTTTCACCCAAAATTGTGCTCCTTCTAATGTACTTTTTGCTGTAACCTGACACCCTGCGTGATCGACATCTGAAAATACTATTAGTTTAAACTCGGAATCCTTCGGATGCTAAAGTCCCACGTTTATGGTTCTTCGTAGGTACCGAAAGATCCATTTGACCTCTTGGAGGTGAAGTTCGGTAGGCCTTGCCTGAAACCGTGCTAATAAGCAGACAACAAAATAAATGACGGGTCGACTAGCAGTACGGTACATGAGAGAACCAATTATGCTCCGATATTTCTTCGGAATGATGGGTTTTCCAAATAAATCAGCACCAATTTTTGGTGAAGTGACCATTGGTGTACCAACAGAGTCACAATTTTCCATACCATGTTTTTTCAAAATCTCAATTGTATATTTAGTTTGATTAATAAAAATACAACGAGGGGATTGATGTATTTGTAAACCAAGAAAGAATTTAAGTTCCCCTATCATGGACATTTCAAATTTGCTTTTCATGAGATTTTCAAAATGTTTTGAATGATTCAGATTAGTGGACCCAAAGATAATGTCGTCCGCGTAAATCTGAACAATCAAAATGTCATCTTTGTATTTTCTTGTTAACAAGGTAGGATCAACAGTTCCTTTGGTGAAATTGTTTTTGATCAGGAAAGATGATAATTTGTCATACCACGCTCTTGGAGCTTGTTTTAAACCATAAATGGCTTTCTTTAGCTTGTAGACGTAGTCTGGATGTTCCTTGTCAATGAATCCTTCTGGCTGACTCACATACACTTCTTCTTTCAGAGTTCCATTCAAGAATGCAGTCTTGATGTCCATCTGATATAATGTGATGTTCTTGTGAGCTGCATAGGCTAAGAATATCCTGACTACTTCAAGTCTTGCTATTGGCGCGAATGATTCTTCAAAATCTATCCCTTCTTTCTGTCTGAATCCTTTTTCCACGAGACGAGCTTTGTTGCGAATTACAGTCATTTCTTCATCCTTTTTGTTCTTCCATAACCATTTGAGATCAATGACAAGTTTGTCAATTGGTCTTGAAACTAATTCCCAACTATCATTTAACTGGTATTGAAGAAGTTCCTCCTGCATCGCTTCTATCCATGCATTTTCTGCCATTGCTTCTCGAATGTTCTTTGGTTCTTTGAGGCTTATTGAGCAAATATATATGCACATTTTGGGGTCTGTGGCAAGTTGTCTTATCGACTGAACTGGCCTTGAAGGTTCACCAATAACTTGTTCTATTGGATGGTCTTTGTCCATTGGAGTGTAGAAGGGTACCTTGGGTTTAACGTATGCGTGTTAGATGGTTCTTGTAACCTTGAATATGATTCAGCCGAATCCGTAGCAAATGGGTTTTCGAATACTTCTTCTTCTAACGCAGCATCGTTTTGGTTATGTGTTGTTTCTTCTTGAAGTGGTGTACTTTGGTTTTGCTCATCAACTCTTGGTAGAACAATTTCAAATACTGTAGTTACTGGAGTAGATGTAGATGATGTTGAGGGAGTTGGTGCGTCAGCTTCGATTGTAGTAGATGCATCTTGTGGCGGTGGTGGTTGATGGTTTTGAGCTGGTGCAGCGGAATGTTGTTGTGATGCATTTGTCGAAGTTCCATCATAGTATTCATCAAACATTAACTCGAAGAAATTTTCCAGTTCTTGTTCTGAAGGTTTGTCAGTGGTTGTTGATTGAGCTCCTTGAGGTATGAGTCCTGAACTAATGTGTCCATCAGTCTGCGGGTTTGATGTGGGTCCTAATCTGGTTTGATTTGAAGCCATCGGGTTTAGCGCGGGTTCTAGAGCGAGTCTCTCAGAAGCCATTTGTGAAATCTCATCAAACTTCACATTCATCATCTTCATTATCCTTTTTTTTTCTTCTATTGTACACCCTGAATGCCCTCAAGTGTTCTGAGTATCCAATGAAGATTCCAATATCACCCTTAGCTTTCAGCTTTCCTAGATCTTCTCTGTCATTCATTGGATAGCACAAAGCGCCAAACACGTGAAGGTAAAAGATAGCAGGTTTCCGATTGTTCACTAGCTCATATGGTGTTTTATTGAATCTTGGATGGATTAGGGAACGGTTTTGAGTGAAACAAGCAGTGGCAACAACATCAACCCATAAGAATAACGGTGTACTAGAATAAATTAGCATTGTACGAGCAGCTTCCACAAGAGTTTGATTTCTTCTTTCAACTACCCCATTTTGCTGTGGAGTTCTAACAACAGATGTCTGATATGTGATTCCAGTATCTTTAAAATAAGTTCTTAACTCCTGATTTGTGAATTCTGTGCCGTTTTCTGTTCTTATGATCCTTACTGGAGCTTGAAGTAGGACTTGAATACGCTTCAGAAAGTTGATGATGATGCCTGGTGCTTCGTCTTTTGACCTCAGAAACTTAACCCATGTATATCTTGAATAGTCATCCACGATAACAAGAATATACTTTTTCCCATTTATGCTTTCAACTCTCATTGGGCCACATAAGTCCATGTGCAACATATGTAACTTTGCTTCTGAACTGTGTACGGTTTTAGGTTTATATGATGCCCTTTTGCTTTTTCCTTGTGCGCTTGATGGACATACGTGATCCTTGGTGTATTTGAACTTAGGAAGTCCGGTGACGATGTTGTCTTTGGCAAGTTTGTTGATGTTATCGAAATTGAGATGGGATAATCGTCTATGCCACAGCCAGGACTTTGTTCCGCATGCTCTTATCATAAGACATATTGGTGATGAAGAGGCCATTTGGTTGATGTCGATAGCATATAGGTTGGTGCCGCGATTTCCAGTTAAGAGATCATCGCCAACCAAAACTGCCCAACTAAAAACAAGTTGTGTCCCAACCCTTCGACGTAGTAAACTCCAATCCGAGTCGACGATCCAACTTTAGATTCCCATGAATTTCTCGACGAAATTGATCAGCAAATTTAGATTCCCGGTCATGTGCTTGGAGCAACCTGAGTCGACGATCCAAAGACATATTTTGATAACCTGTGAAGAACAGAAGAGTTTGTATTTGGAAACCGTTTTGAATTTGGTTCCATGGGGTTAGGAGTAAAATCCGGATCACACTCATAGAAAGTTTCTACTGGTTCAATTTGAACAGCTTTCAATTTGCCATTCTGGAGTATGAACTCTCTACCCATTGGTTTCCATACACAATACTTAAGATAGTTCCTAGGCATTTGGACTAACGTCAATTCGTTTACTTATTAATCTTGATCTGGCACTAGTTCCTTTTGGAACGTATTCTTCTGTTTCGGCATAACAGTCACATTTTCAGAAACATAATCATCACAAACATAATTAGGTAAACATTTCTTGCACATTAAACAAACAGAGTCATTACATGCATTAGAAACAATACGTTTGACATTACATTCAGATGACACATGTCTCTTATTACAAAGCGATAAATTCCTAGGGTGTTCTTCTACTTCTTCAACTTTATTCTGGCATCTACTCTTAGAGATAGGTGAGACTCTATTGTTCTTTGTATTGCTCCTAGGCTGTAGTCTGCTGCTCCTAGAGGTGCTTTCTAATCCTGTAGAAGGTAAGGCACACGCATTAGGATTTATATTGTTGTCCTTAGAAGTTGTTTTAGCATTCCTAGACTCTGGATTATCTTTTATGCTCTTGTCGTTTGTCCCATACGTTTTAGATGTGGAGGCAGATGCAATAGTGGGACCAATCCTATAAAGGCCAGGTAGCTATCACTTTTGGTATTTCGACAACCGCTTTTCCTTTATTAACAATCTTTTCATTTTCATTATGCTTGGGCAAGGGTGTTGGAGTAACTGGTTTTGTCAAATCATTTTTCAAATAGACTTTTGGAACATATTGAGAAATCGACATTTTTGGTTTAACAACCGGTTTTGAAGTATTTGGTTTGTCCAAAGTCGATAGTTTTGCAAACTTAGTATCCAAACCCTTACCTTTTTGACTTTCCAACTGAGCCCTCAAAAGATCATTTTGCTCTTTCATGTTCTTGAAGGCACGCTCATACGACAGTTTGTCATACTTGCATTCCTCGGTTTTTTGATCAATTTGTTTAAAATATGACACATTTACTTTTTCAAGTTTAATAAGAGCATTTTCATATTTTGAAACAATTACGAAGGTCTCAGCTCGCAGTCTTTCATCGTCTTCAACAGAATATGTTTGTAAAATAATGGACATAATATCAGTGGACAAAACTGATTCGAAGAGAGAATCATTTAAATTTTCCAAAACATTGATTTGCTCAATAGATTCATTAGCCTTCTTTATCAGGGATTTGTGGTCCTTGACAAAGTCAACTGTTTCAGTTAAAAATGCTTTTTCAAAATGAATTACTCGAGCATTAATGTTGTGTATTTGAGGAGCAAATTCACTTTCAAGAATCTTTTTCAGTTGTAAATGAATCGTAGAAGTCCAATTGTTCTCAGTTAGTCTCATTTTAGATTCTAAAGTCGTTTGAAGTTGCCCAATTCTGATTTTAATATCATCAAGAAATCCTCTGGCAGCACTTGTGTTAAAAGTGTTGTTTGAAGACATCAGTTCCATTTTTGAAAGAGATTTGGAAGCAACTAATGGTTTAGAAACTAGTTTTGAGAAGCCTCGGATTTTGAAAAACTCAGATGTTTGTTTTTGTGGAACAAAAGTAATTCCAGAAAGTTTGTTCAGTTTGTTGTAATCAATGGATTTCTGGTCTGGATTCTTTTGTTTCATTTTGGTTTGACTCTCTTCAGCAAATTCTATCGTTTCCACATAATCACGAACAATAGGAGGATCATGTATGGTATATATAACGTTTCTGTTGTACAAAACATTCTGTTCTTTCTGAGCTTTCTTGAGATTGCAAGGAGTTTTGTTACCTAGAGCCATTTTTTGTTTTGTATGGTAAATCGGATCAGTTTGACTAGTAATCATATGAATTATTTGACTTGAATGACCCGTTTTAACCAGTAAGTTTTCAAGTTTTTCGATCATATGTTCTGACTCTATGATTTCATCCAAAAGTTTATCTTCTTTCTTTGCAAAGTCCTTTTTCAACTCATCCCGTTCTTTTTCAAGATTGGTATAAGCTAATTTTTGTTTTGAAAGTTGGTTTGTTAAATCAGAAAATTCTTGTTTTAAAGAGTTGATGGTTTTCGTTGAACTAATTTGAAGATTATCAAATTTGTTTTGCAATTCTCTATCTTTAACAAGTAACTTCTTATAACCAATTTCAAATTTTGACTCGCGTTTATTGTCAATTTGAAAACTTTTTTCATTTTTCTTGTATCTTTCAAGCTCAGCGGTCAATTTCTCATTCGCGGCCTTAACATCGCGATTGACCTTTTTCACTTTCTCAATTTCAATACTACAATTGTTCAATAAGGATTCAAATAGAGCACGTGTTTCCTCATCATTCTCATCATGCTGTAAAACTGAGCCTCCACTATGATTCATATCTGGAGTTGCTGAAGGAGTATTGCTACTACTCGGCGTATCCAGGTATGTGTCATAAGTGGGTGCTGGAGTCTCAGAATGCTATTGCTCATGAGGAGACATATCAAATATATCACTATCGCGGCTTGTATTGAAGGTTGGTACCTCAGAGAGTGCACTGGTGTCATAAACAGGAGGTGTGTCAGAGTCCGTGTCGTACTTAGCCTCCAGAAGATTTTCCATAAAGATGCAGTTTGCATTGATATCCTTTCGATCTTCCATTTCATCCATGAGAGCCACAAAATCATTTTCCTCTGCGTTCAATTGAAACCCTGCATCTTCCTTCTGTGCTAACAGCAACGCTTTCTGTAGATACATTGTATCCTTCTTTCTCGGCTTAGTAGGACAGTTCCTTGCAATATGACCTACACATTAACAGTTGAAACACTTCATCGGATTACCCTGATTCACATTTCCATAATTCTCGACAACTGGAGCTGCAACATTCCCAATCTGATTACCCACTGTCTGATGCCCAACATTTTGAGCCCTTTGATTTCCAACAAACGGACCCATTTGATTCCCAGCAACTGTCCTGCATTCTGCATATTCTGATTACCCATGTGAAATCCAGTAGCATATCCCTGCTGATTCCCAATAACTCCAACCATTTGTCCTCCTTGACCCATATTGAAACTCGGATGAGCAATCTGCTTATTGCGAGTGTTCGATGAAATCCTTTGGTTGTTGTTTGTTGGTGTAAAATAGCGTCCTTGGAATGCCTTTGTCAGAAAAGGAAATGCTTGTGTCAATACATCAGTAGATTCATCATTGTCAGTGAACTCAGGTTCTTGGAATTGTGGATATTGTTTTTGTGGAATAAGATGTTGTTGTTGTAGGTAGAATTGTTGTTGTGGGATGACGCTAGTTTGTTGTGGAATGTACTGTTTTTGCATGTAGTTATGAGTGGATGATGATGGTTGATGTGGTATGTTCACAGGTAAAGGTGTTGGTGTGTTAGCAATGAGTGCGAGAGGATCATGCCTTTTAGCAAGTAATTATGCCCTAACTTCATTTGCCTCAGCTTGGTTCTGCTTTAAGAAGTCGTACATCTGATCATAGTTAACTTCATGCAAGTTCTTTGTCTGATAAACAATGGTGACGTATCTTCCCCATTTCGGTTGTAACTCGTTCAGAAACTTGGTGTTGTTAGCTAGGTTCTTCTGTGTGAGGTTGTGTTTGGATAAATCAGTCATGATTTTACAGAACCTGTGATAGTACGACTCTATTGATTCACCAGCAATGGAAGTGAACTTGTGTAGTTTCTTGAGCAATTGTGTTTCCATTTCCTGCTTCCCGATGTATGTCCCTTACATTAACCTCTTGACTCTTTCCCAGACTGCATGAGCACTTCCTTCACTATCCACAGTTGCATAAGTCATTTCAGGTAGCCCAAGAACAACTAGATGAAATGCCTGATCATCAGATGCAATTTGTAGTTTGTCTTCCTCAGTGTACTCAGCCTCAGTCTGATCTCTGTAGAATGGTTGTACTGGGGGAGGGTTATCTCCAGGCTCTAGGACTTGTCGTGGTTTAAATGGTCCTTCTAAAACGGATTTGATAAGAAGTTTTCTGTTTTGTTTGCTCTTAAGATAGCTCATCATACGACTAGCCCACTGTGAGTATCCACCCTTTGATAGTATGGGAGATCGGTTTTCCACACCGGCTGCGTGAATATCTTGCTGAGTTGCCATTGATGAAGTTATGTAGGATAAAGTTGATCTTGGATTGGTTCAATGAATTAGGAGTTGAGTTTGGTGAAAGTAAATTTCATTTGTTGTAGTGAAAATTTGGTCTTAAAACTTAAAAACGTTGATAACTTCGTTTCTGAGCGTTTTTGCGCCTCGAAGGTTGGTGTTGAATAAACTTTAATGTGCAGTTTATTCAACGTGTCATTCTCCTCGGTCTCACGGTCGTTTTGATAGGTAGTACGTCGAAAACGGAGTTACGGTTCAAAAGTTATAGCCGTTTGAAGTTTTGTCAACACTTACTCAAAACTTTGCTTATTCGAAATTTTCTGCTTATTAGAAACTTTGCCTATTCAAAATTTTCCCTATTCGAAATTTTCTGCTTATTCGAAATTTTACCTATTTGAAATTTTCCCTATTCGAAATTTTCTGCTTATTCGAAATTTTCCCTATTCGAAATTTTCAGCCTTATTCGAAACTTTTTAGGTTATTCGAAATTTTCAGGCTATTCTGTTGGGAATTATAATTTGATGATTACAAAACTACATATGCATAAATGTGAAACAATAGGGACTAAATGTATTAATATAGTTAACTTCTAGGGGAAGTTAGGTTTTTCTTGTAAAACCCTGTTTATAAAGGGTTAGGGTGGCAGTAAATAGCATCCAGAAATGTAGAACTCTACAATGAGAGTCGAATAGACGTGTGTGTGTGTACACGTTTATTAGTTTGTAGCAGTTAGTTTATTTATATATTATTCAATAAAGATGGCGCGCTTGAATAAATAAAACCTTGTTAAACATTATTGATGTTTGTTAATTCCGCTGTGCATATCAATGATGTTTGTAAAACATATCCTAGATGGGCTAAGCGATTCTCAACAAGTGGTATCAGAGCGGGTTGCTCTCGATATCTAGGATCTACAAGGTTGTTACTGTCGATGAGGAGCAGATTCGAAGGAAAAGGAGCAGATCTGGTAAAGGTTTCATGATCGGTAATGTTTTATTCATGATAATCGTTATTTTTTATTAAAGGTTATCGATGCACATGGGTCTATTACTGATTGGTAAAGAGTGGGGATAGTACTACTGTATTAACTGATTTGATGAGCAATAAATTGGTCGGTGGGTGCAATAGTGAAAAGCAGTTTGACCTCGTACTAATTCAATTAATCAATTGAATATTCGATTGTGGGGTCTGTGATTGTTTTGGTTTGTCGATTATTGATAGTGAATTAAATGGGTCAAACTCATTCTGCTGCTATTAATTGACATGTGGGGCTGGTTTTTGTTTTGTCGTTTGTGGTTAGTCAATGGATTTGTTTCATTGCATTTAATGGGAACAGATATTGATTGGTGGAGCGTTTGGGTGGTGCGGACATTTGTTCAGATATTTTTCTTTGAATATGAAAACGTGTCTCGCAAAGGAATTATTTGAGTAGAATGTACCAATTTCGAGATATTTTTCTTTGAATATGACCTGGACAGGTAATAATTTCAAGCTAGTTTAACTAGTGATGTAAACGTGTCTCGCAACGGTAATATTCACTGAAAATCAATCAATTCTAAAAGTGCTGATCGACTCTACCCGACATGTGCAAATTTACTTTAAACACTTATGAGCACATGTTAAGGGGGAGTATTTCTGAAAATACAAAACTCTCAAAGTGTTAACAAAATATGTTTTAAAATCAAAAGCACTTTGAGAGATTTTCAAATAATTGGTTTATGGCAGCTATAGGATAGTCATAGAGTAATAAGGTGACTAAGGTTAGGAAACCGTCCTATGATCCACCAGAGCCGGAGGGATCTACCCATGGACAATACAAATAGTTTAGAACTAGTAAGTCCTTAGGTATGATGAAAAAAGGAGTAAAGAAATGAAAGGAGAAAGAAGGGGTTGAAGAATTAAAAAGAAAAAGAAAAGAAAAGGGTGAAAAGAAATAGTCCTCCATATGTTCAACCTTAGGGCAGAAACCGGGTTCAATTCATATGCTACTGGCTGTTACTACGGTAAAACCGGTATTGAAGATTAAGCCGTCATGGACCCAGTGACGCACTGCACTAAACCTTCTTGCCACTCAAGTGTCTCTCAAAAGACACTTGTTTCATTTCTCACGGAGAACCCTTCATTATCTATCGACCTCTCACTCCGAGATGTGTTGATATTGAAAAGGAGGCACTCTGTTCCATGCCTCCGATGACTAAAAACCAATACGCACTTAATCGAGTCTAGAGCCACGAGATACATCAAAGATCTCTTAGGAACATTTAACATTTCTACACTGGTTGTTCAACATTATGGACACCGGTTGTAAATTATAAGAGTCCTACACAGATCTTAGTAATATGCCGAGAACATTCATGAGGGAACTCACAATTGTGATTCTCAGTGATTGAGTGGAAATCCTGCCAGGGTCAACATTAAACAGCCCTGACAGCAGGTCACTTCGGTAATCCCTTGTTGGTTACGCTTAGTGTTCGAGGTAGTTCCAAACGGTCTACAGTCGTGGAGTGATACTTTGGTATACTTCAGCGGCTCACCTGAATCGTTGATACACTTCGGTGTATCTATGTAAGCTCTTTTGGGGCATCCGGTTCAGGAATGGCCTTGGCAAGGATTAGAGAAAGTCTTCACACTATGCTGTTGATGATCTCGAAGTCTGAACCTGTAGGTGCCGGATGATTTATTGCTAACTGTTTACATGCAGGAAATCATGGAGACCAGGAGTTCCACCACCACCATTTCCATCATGCTCATGCAAATATCACAAAGAAAAGTTCTCATAAAAACTAAGGGATAACAAAAGTACAAAGAAGTCAAAGAAAGTCAAAGATCAAGGCATAACAAACTTTCACAAGTCAAAGATTGAAGCTTAAAAAGTGAAGAACTATCTGAAGTATGAAGATCAAAAGTCAAAAGACATATGAGCATGGTGGAAAAGACGTAAAGACATCGTGATTAAAGAACGTTGGTGGAAGGCAGATGAAAACATTACCATATCACATAACACAAGAACAAAAGAACAAAGATACGAAAGACGTCAAAGCCAATGAAGCAAAGAAGACGTCAAGCAACCTTGATGACTAATACTTAGGGGGAGATTGTTGGGAACACATTATAGATTATCAAGTATTGATCATATTTTTTAATAGGTTGCTTAGGCCTTTATGTTAGTTATTAAGGTTCGGCCTATGTAGAAGGCCCATGGGCCGTAGCCTTTTATCTATTTTGCTTATTTCTTTATTAAGGGCAACGCCCCATTACTTTTAGAAAACTATAAATACCCCCTCCCTTGAAGGGAGAGGGTGTTGGTTAATGTTAATCTCATTATTTATTATTCTTAAGCATAACCTTCCATTCTTTCTCTCTCTAACTTTCTCTCTCTAGTTCTAGTAATCTTGTGTGATAAATCTATGACCTATCAATTATTACTTTTGCTGAAGTGTTAGAGTCGGTTATATATGTATAGAATGTTTTGATAAGTATAGAAAAGATACAAAAAAAATTTATCTTTGTATAGAAAGTCACTGTAAGCCGACTAGGACTCCTTAGTCTATAAAAGGAGGTCCTAGGGCATTGAGATAGATACGTATCAATAGAGAGTCGATTAGCTTCCAGGTTGTAAACACTAATACCATGAGAGTATTTTGTATTAGTAATAATATTGAAGCATTTTGTTTGATATATTGTGTTCTTGTGTCACATTACAAAGTTCTTCTTTATATTAAATACTAGATTCCGCATAGTATTTGATAAACTTAAGATAATTTCTACATAAGTTGTTTTAGATTTATCTAAGATAACTTAACCTTTACAAGCTAAGGGAATACGATCAAGTACAAAACTGGTATCAACACATATCCTTAGTATTCCTAAGATAACTCAGAATGTTCTTAACAGCAGTCTAGTGTAGTTCCCCAGGATTATGTTGAAATCGGCTAGTTATGTTCTGAGCGAACGCAACGTCAGGTCTAGTACATCTTACTCCTTACATGATTGATCCTACAGTCGAGGCATAAGAAACTCTCTGCATGCGGTTAACCTCATCAGGTGAAGATGCATTTTGAGACTTGCTCAATTTTGGCTTATCTTGCATAGGAATGAACCCCTTCTTGGAATTTATCATATTAAATCTTTTCAAGATTTTGTCAATATAAGCACTTTCACACAACCCAATTAACCGCAGTGATCTATCCTTGTAGATTTTGATTCCAAGGATGTGCCCTGCTTCTCCTAAGTCTTTCATAGCATCTATGTATAAACACATTCGATCTAGGGCATGTCGTGTCCTTTTGGACCTACGAACGGGAATAACATCACTTTGAGGTTCATCAATTTCTTGTTCATCCTCATCATGATGTAAGCTAGTGTCTATAGAAGGTTGCGTATCTTCTTCTTGAATTACTTCAAGATCTTCTAAACACCCACTTGCTTCTTGTGCAATAAAGACTATTCTCAAAGCATTCAGCATTCCGAGCAACAATAACTTTGTTCTCAGGTGGGTAGTAGAAGGAGTAACCCATCGTTTCCTTTGGGTAACCTACAAAGATACACTTAATAGATCTGGGTTCAAACATGTCAGGTTTGGTAAGTGTATCACGCTTAACAAGTGCCTCAAAACCCCATACTTTTAAGTAAGACAGCTTAGGGGCTTGCCCATGCCATACTTCGTATGGTGTCTTTTCAACCTTCTTGGTTGAAACTATATTGAGAATGCGTGCAGCAGACTCAAGTGCATAATCCCAAAAGGACTTTGGTAGAGTAGTTTGGCTCATCATGGAGCGAACCATGTCTAGCAGGGTTCTGTTTTTCCTTGCAGACACACCATTATGTTGTGGTGTATATGGAGGAGTGCGTTGGGCAACAATCCCATGCTCCTTGAGATGATCTAAAAACTCTTGACTCATATATTCTCCACCACGATCAGAATGTATAGATTTTATGGTCTTTCCGAGTTGGTTTTCTACTTCTCTTTGAAAAACTTTAAAAGTTTCAAAGACCTCACGTTTATGTTTCAGCAAGTAAACATAACCATAGCGACTAAAGTCGTCAGTGAAGGTAACGAAGTAACTAGCTCCTTGTCCTGACACGATTCTAAATGGGCCACATACATCAGTATGTATAAGTCCAAGTAGATCTTTGGCCCTCTATGTTTGATGCAGATAAGGCTTAGGTGCCATCTTTCCAGACATACATGAAACACACTTATCAAAAGACTCATCGTCAGTTGATTTAAGAAGCCCCTTAAGTTGCAGCTTCTCAATGCGCTTCTTGCCAATGTGTCCAAGACGACAGTGACACAAGAGTGTAGAGTCCAAGTTAGACCTGGCTCTTTTATTGCTAATTGAATAAATAGAACTATTATTTGAAGTAGAACAATGCATATCAATTTCATAAATACCATTACGAGTAACAACATGAAAATAAACTAAATTATTCTTTGAAACTAAAATACGACCATTCATAAAAACATTAACAAATCCATTGTCTTCCAAAAGAGAAACTGAAATAACACCCCTAGTAATAGAAGGTCCAAAATGACAATTATCTAGAACAATAATTAAACCATTAGGAAGATGTAAATCAAAATTTCCAATTGCTTCGACTGCTGCACGGTTACCATTTCCTATGTACAGAATCAAAGCTCCTGGCTTCAGCTTCTTACTTCCCCTTAGACCCTGAGTTGTATTACAGATGTGAGTACCACAGCCAGTGTCATAAACCCAAGATTTATTAGGAAAAACATAAAGTTCTATTGTGAAGATACCTGAAGTACTAGCACCGCTAGCTTGCTTCTTCTTCTCATATAACTCGGCGAGGTACTAGGACAATTCCTCCTCCAATGGCCTACCTCATTACATTGATGGCAGACCGCGTCCTTTGCAGGGTTATATTTCTTAGGTGGAGGGGAAATCTTAGGTTTGGGAGTATAAGATGGCTTAGCCTAATTGTTTGGAGCATGCCATTCCCTTGATTCTTACCCTTAGCAGCCTTTTGTGGTTTTTTGTTCTTGTTGTTCTTTTTCTGGATCCTTCCTGCCTTGACATACATCACAGCAGGAGTAGCATCTTTCTTTGGAAGCGTCTGCTCATGTAACTTGAGCATGGCATGCAACTCGTGTATAGTAATAGTCTTCCCCTTGCCATGCATATTCATATTGAAATTCTGCACGAAAGTGTCATATGCCTTGGACAGTAAGGTGAGAATCAAGCTCACTCCAAGTTGAGTGGACACAAGGTGACCAAGACACTCCAACTGATCTATATAGCTCTTCATCTTAAGAACATGAGCGCTAATAGATTGAACCTCTTCATGTATGCACGCGTGAAAAGCTCTCATTATTTGAAGTAGTTCCTGATCCGCATGTTGCGTGAACATAGTTTTTAGTTCCTAAAGCATTTCATAAGCAGCAAGGTGTTCCAGCTCCTTTTAGAGTTCTGGCATCATGCTAACAAGCATGAGGCAAGCAATCTCCTTAGATGCCTTAACCTAACGGGTGTGAGCCGCCAAGGCATCTGTAGAAGGAGCCTGTTGTCCAGGAAGCGGAACAGGAGCATCGGGCATAGGATGCTCTAAATAGGCCAACTTATCCTCGGCTGTGAGGACAATCCTCAAGTTACGGTACCAGTCAAGGAAGTTGGGACCAGAAAGTTTTTCTTTTTCAAAGAAAGACTTGAAAACCAAATTGTTCACGGTTTGGTTGTTCATCTACAATGAAAACAAAGTTCAAAGTTTAGTATTTTCGATAATTAATTCTTAAAGAAATTAACTACCCAATTAATTACTAAAAGACTAAGATCCTTACTTGAACTCCCACTCATTACAGAAGGTCTGACCAACTAGTACTGAATGGGGCAAGAGGTAAACGACGTGCGTTAATTGCATTACAAGTGCAACTCATAGATTTATGAGACTCACGGCATTGGAGAACCAACCTACAATGTCATGTCGTGTTTAGTCTCATCTTATGCCTCGGGTGGAAAGGTCTGACCAATCACACTCAATTAAGTCATCCAAAGTAAGAACATGCAAAAATTAACAAAAATGTCTGACCAATTAGAAAAATTTGCCTTGGGTTGGAATTAACCTAAGGTCTTACCAAAGAGAAAAAATAAATTGCAAGTGCTCTTAGCTTGGACGACATAGACTTTAGTTTAACACATAGGTATCACATAAGTTTTCTTGATAAAACATGTATCAAAAGAGTGTTCAAAGAAGCATGCATACATCTTTGAAACACAAGTTAAGAAATTCCATTTGTTAACCTTTTTAGGTGCACTTTTATCACGGTATTGGTTAAAGCAATTAAAGAATTACCAACTAATTATCATCTACTATATCCTACAGCTGCGTGAGTCAAAATACCCAAGTTATTTGGATAATTACCACAAAGTGGCGCGTAGAATTAAGGTAATCACCCTTAAGATGTTTTTTGTCAATATTATCAAAAGACCTCGGTAGCTCCATTTGACGCACAAAGAAGCGGAGAAGCGAGTCAGCGCGAAGCATATTAAAAACCTTCTTCTTTAGGAAGTAAAGCAGCCATCCTTATACCTCTCTTATAGTTTGTCACAATAGGTGAGCCTATTTATTAATTGACTAATGATATAAAAACATCAATCGAATAAAATTTTAAAACTTTATTATTAGAGTTTATTAAATCAAACAATATCCATCAGGCTATATCCTGATAGCTTCGAGAGAGGCCCACACCCTCAATAGCTTGATGGAACCAATGATTTAATTAAATCAAATTTCGATAGTTTATAGTCCATTTTAAGTGTCTAAAAACAATCTTTTTTTACACATAACACATAACTGGTCACAAGGAATAAGTATGTACTATTAACAGACAAAAATTAAATCACAAGATATCCAACAAGCTATATCCTGGTAGCTTCGAGAGAGACCCACACCCTCAATAACTTGATGGAATCAACGATTTAATTAAAACAAGTTTCGATATATGTGTATGTCCGTTTTAATTAAAACAATGAAACACGTAAGCAAATAAAACAGACAGAAGAGGGTAGAAGCAGAAGACAGACTCTTATATTGCGATAAATAAAATAAAGAAATAAACACATAAAATCGAGAACTCAATCCTTATTACAAAGAATGAGTCTTCCCCATTTGGAGAATCAAAAGGCTCCCACTCGATTTTCGAGCTAAGTACCAAGTGGACCACATACACCAATAATGATAGCGCAAGCCTTAAGACCGAATATAAAAAGTCTAAATTACAAATTAACTAGTTAATTTTAGATCTACCCTTTTTTTATCACTTTATTAACCGGTAATAAATTAATCAAGATCAAATTAATTATTCATGACAGGAATGCATGTTGTTGTCATGACTTTCAATAAAACAATTAATTAATGTGTTTAACATAGCGCACCTAGCGTTTTTTATGGTTTTAACCCATAACACCAAACGAGTTGACTCGTGATGCCACTGTTGGGATTTAAATAACTAGTAAACCATTTACTACGAGTACGCAGCGGATTGATCTAGTTTAGTGATTATGGATTAACAATAAATAAACACATATATTTTACTAACCTTTAATTAATTAACAAATATTTAATTTGCCGGATCTTGATCTTGATTCTTGAAACCGAAGTGATTAAGATATCACCTCTATCATATGCACACACTACACGTCAATCGAAGCACGTTAGGATGCTAGTGCTTGCTTCACGTATAACAAACTAACACCACGTGTTATTGTTATTTAGCTTTATTACCAATCGAATACTTAAGTAAGTATACGTTCGAATGGAATAAAACAGTAAACCAAACCAAGTGTTATAATATTGTTTTTGCTTTCTGCCGTATGAATGAACAAAGGGAAAAGGTCAAACAATATTTAATACTTGTAGGGATATATTATGTCGTGTGATATGGATTAGCCAAACAACCACCGAGAGGTTGTTTATATAGCAATCTATCTTGTCCTCCAAGTTTAGTTCTCCACCTCCTCTAGTTTCATAAAACGACACTTGGACCCCCTTCTAGTCCATTCCATAACCGGCCACTTTAGGGAGGAGGACGAGGGTTTTCGTTTTCGACATCTAGATCCTTCTCTTTTAAATTTAACATATATTAGTTAATTATTGCGTCCAACAGTAAACTAATAATCGTTAAATAATTATTTCGTGAAGCATATTATATATTTAATAAATATAAAACATATATGTAATAAATATATAATAAACGTGTTCTTCGTGTATACGTGTGTGCTCCGATAGGTCACGTATTTCTTAGCCGTATATATGACTACCTAACGAGCACAAACCAACAACTACCTTGTATATGCAATGGAGGATGTGAACTATGATGGTTTTATATTACAAACTTTCAAACCTGTATGTACTTATCAGATTCTTAATACGTACGTACAAACCTGATCAAAAAGAAATTATTGAACAGTGACGCCATATTTGAAGGTATGGACGATTGGACTCCATTAAAACATAAGTTATAAGAGGGAGGAAAAACTTCAAATCCGTTGTATCATCAAAACGAAAACCCGTACTGTTACTATATGGTCACTAGTTAGGTCAACAAGACAGTAATGAACATGCGTAAATATCATATCATCAAACTAGATAATAAAGGTACCATTCATAGTTCAAACACAGAACAAGTACAATTAACAAAAAAAAAAAAAAAAACATACTAGGAAGTCGAGATTTAACAATCCATTACTTCAGAGTTCAGATAATAGAGTCAAAGATCCAACTAAAACGCTTTCATCCCCTTAACGGAACTCCAATCAGTTGTGACCATCCATGACTTGTTCGATGACTTCTTTAGAAGCCTTCAGCAAACCAATGCTTCTTTGCAGCTTCTCCCTCTTTATTGCCATAGAGGGAGGTTCATCCAGCATCTTTTCTATACCACCACCACGCACAATCACCTCATTCATTTCCATCTCGATTTCTTTGTTCACCACTTTTTGTATCAGAAATCGAAGCTGAAGTGCTACCCAATCCACCATCCGTTTCAAAACAATTTTCCAATAAGCCGTCATCCTCATTTTAAGATCAAAAGCTTGAGCCCTTGTGTTTGCTGCAACATCAGACAGATGCAGCCTGCGCAGATGCCTGATATTAATACTGCCATAACCTTCCACATGTAGTGTTGTTGACTTGAAATTGGATATCGATGATGAAAAAGTGCTACTGTTTCCCATTAACTTGTTATATGAAGCAGTGAACTCGGGGTCACAAGTGTAATCAGTGATCTTCTCCATTTCTATCATTTCAACAACTCGTTCCTCAAACTGAACCTTCTTTTCCCGCATCACGTGCAAAGTTGCTTTCCTCATTGACGGAAGCAACTGAGGGTAATTATCACAACAATCAGTAAGTACTCTTATACACACAGTTTCAAGATAACTCCAAACTTTGTCTACAAAGCTAACAGGCATATCAGATATGGTGTTCACTTTTCTTTGGAGCAAGCTTAGGAACACTGAGTGAGGAAGGAAATTTGGCAACCTGATTCCATTAGCTTCCTCCAAAACCTTCATTTCCTCAACTAGAAAATCTTCAGAAAACTTGATACTCGTGTTAAGTTCTGTTGAGAACTCATCTAGCATTTCAACCAGCCGAGCATTGCAATGCATTTGGTTATCATCTTCATATTGGTCAAACTCGCCTCGGATCAAGATCCTTTGAAGTGTTTCTTTCATTGAACCAACTATTTGCATAAATGCAACCATCGCATCTGGAACACTTGTAAGCGTTATTGGTAATTTGTTGAGGTCAGAAATAGAAGCATTGAGCCTCTCATTGATCTTTTTGACAATGTCTGGCAAATATTTTGAAATTATCTCTGACTGGATTTGCACAAGCTTATTCGCCAAAACAGGAATACTTACCATGGAACTGTCAATCTTGGACAACAAAGGGTGAGTATCAAAAAGTTGACCTTCTTGGAATCGAGCTTCATCATACGTTTCATCATTGATCCGGTTTCTAACACAGGTGTAACCAAGGCCAATATTTACATCATTTGCCATAACTTTCTCGAGTAGGCCATTTGGGGATATGTCACATTTGGTAACGACGGCCAGTGTCCTCTCCCCGGTACTGTCCACACGTCGTGACATGCAAATTGATTCACATGTTGTGAAATCAACCGAAGCAGGAAGAACATTCAATATGATACTCTCTTCTGGCTCGATGTACTCCATTATCATACCTTCAAACAATAAAAAATAAATGACTTCATAAGGAATATTGGATGTAATTATCTGTTGCTTAATATAATTATTGTATAAAATAAGTAGCCACTATAATTTCTTGAGTAACTTGCCTTTATTTTTGCAAAAACCAAAGGGTCAGGTTGGTTTGAACTATAATTTTGTTTAGAAGTGTTTTGGAATTAGGATTGCACTTTGAATATAGGAGGAAATTTATAGAAAACAGTATCACCGTCTCCAATAGTCGGTACTCCGTCGCTCGTAACGACGGACTACCGATGGATTAGTGACGTAAGATTATATACCTCATCATTATCTATATATATAAACATCTACATAACGTACATACATATATATTTATGTGAACATGTGGATATCTATATATGTAAGTAAAGTCGATCGATAAAATTTATTACCGACGACCATATTATCTACATAAGTTTTGCATCAGTGATCCATAGCTATATATACCGTTACCAGTGGATTTGACTGTCAATGTACCTCAATTTTCTAATTGTGAAAGTAAATATTGTAATTACTTAATGTTAAAATGAAAAATTAGAGGTAACCCTTATACTCGTATTATCTGAATACGGAGTAATATTTTGTATAGCTTTTGTTTGGATTATTAGATTAGAGATACCCTTAAGAGCCTAAATTCAAATATCATACATTCATATGCATAAACGTACCAAAAATTTGTTCATAAATGTCATGCGGTTGATCACCAATGGGAACCCGAGTGATTCCAGGCAAATCAACCATAGTAAGATCCGGAACACCTTTCTTCTTAACCACCAAAGTCAACGGTACATTCGCTATACCTTTATAATTTCCAGCAACCTCAACCGTAGCCTTCTCAATAGCTTCGGATATCTTGCTTTCATCCTTGATATTAACCGTTTCATTTTTATACTCCAATACAAACTCTGGTACATCATCTGGGTGGTGCTGAAGCCTCATTATAAGAGGTACTCTAGTACATATTTCTTGCCCACGAGGCAAACTTATGCCAGCTAGTGATTCTAGTACGCTTGACTTGCCAGATGATTGATCTCCCACTACAACGATGGTTGGAAGTGCGATGCCTTCTTGTGTGATGTTGAGACTACGCAGCTTGTCAACTGCGTCAAGTACGGGACATATTTTGTCATTAAAAGAGGAAACGAGCGGTGGGAAGTTTTGTTTGTGATCATGGAAACCATTGGTTGTTGTGGTATCGACTTTCACTTGTCGTGCGACGTTGGTGCTGGTTACCATTGTTGCCGGAGGATGAGAATGAATGTAATGCTCTTAAATGATTGTAAGAATCTTTATGCTTTTTTGTAAATATTTGTCTAGTGATGATATAGCAAGATTATTTCACAGAAAAAGTGTACGGATAAAGTGTCAAAGTTTAGTGGAAATATGTGTAGGTAGAAAGCGTCTCTAGAGATGCCCGATTATCATGTTATATTTTAAATAGCATGTAACACATCTACATAAATAAACACATTAAGAGAACGTAGTGGAAGCAAGATCTTAATTTAACACATATAAGGAATTACCGAATAGTAAATAAGTTACGTACCGTTTGTTCTTCTCTTTTCTTCACTTGATCAACAAATAGGATTAGCGTGGAACCCCTTCCCGTTTTGTTCCACAATCCAAGATGAACAACTAAAGTGAGTTGTTACCGAACTCTTGTACACACGTACTATAACCGATCAAGCAATGATGCTAGTGATTAGACACGTAAAACCAAAACAATAATTTTGCTACACAAAAATCAATGGATCGACCCTATGTAAATAGTTCGACCGGTTTTGGAATAAAGGAGAGAAAACACAAACTTTTAGGGTTATAGTATTGCACAAGGTAAATAACTAATGACCCATAGGTTTGTATTTATAGTGAATGGGAAACTTGGAGCACAATCTCGTCGATTAGGGTTAGGATCCCTTAAGGACCGATCGGCCAATCTTACTCCCCAAGATTTCTAGATCCTTCCAATCCCAAATTTCACTTATAGTCCTTTAACTATTAACTTAACGGTCGTTAGCCAACACCGTTAACTACATAACGTTCGTTATGTATCATTTCGTGTCCAAATAATTAATATACATAATAAATACATATATTAATTATTTACTTGATCATCATACGTAAAGTGTGCAATCCCTCGGTCCCATGTTCGAATCTAGACATACACGTTAATATTTTTTCATTTAACTCTAACAGCTCCCACTTGGAAATCTATTAAAAGTGTAATGACATTTGTTAGCGTCTAGCAACACACCAATGCCCCTAGTACAACTCGGGTATGTGGTCTCCTGGAAAAACCACTTGATGATTAATCATCATACTTATCCTTTTGTTTCTAATACTACATTAATAAAGATATGGATCTAAGTCATTCTTTATTAATAATTCTGTTTCTCGTTATATATGATTCAATAAGATTACCATATCTTTTGAACTAGTCAGGGGAGATCATGGGTGTGGCCACACAAACATCTTATTAATCCCACGAGGGGCCCAGCAGTATTAAACTTCAAATTAAATTTGAAGGAACAAATCCCATTTCGACTACGAGCATAACTCATACACTTCGCAACACTTCCGAAAACAATCCGTATAGCTACCAGTTACGTATAGCGTTAAATTGAATCACAGAAATGCACTACATGCATGAACGGTTATCTGGTATCTCAAGTCTGAGGATAAATATATACATGATTTACTTAATGACAAGATTCATAAAGTAAACTCATGAAGTCGAGATAAGTCCTATATTCAAATTTTTGAATATCATGTGATATTGGCATCTCAACACATCAATATACCTTCAAGTATATTCTACCAATCCTCACATTTGTCTTTATTTAATGATATTCCCATATCATTAATCAACAACGGACAATTTAGAATATATACCAATATATTCATGGATATAAACATGCAAATATATGATATATTATTAAAATAATGATAAATAAACATAACACCGTATTTTATTTCATTAAAATAATAACTGTTTTACAACATCCCATTATCCAAATACTAATCACAGATTTGCATGAAACTGTCAGCTAAACGAAGTCCCATACCCTTTGAAAGTTCTTTAAGCTTTCCACCAGGTAGAGCTTTCGTTAATGGATCTGCTAAGTTGTCATCTGTGTGAACTCTGAGTAATTCGATCTCGCCTATCTCCACTTGTTCTCTAACATAGTGGTACTTGATCGGGAAATGTCTGGTGCCTTTCATAATTCCAGGCTTATTGGCAAATGTAATTGCGGCTGAGTTGTCACAATACATTTTTATAGGTCTTTCGATTGAGGGCATAACTCCAAGTCCCTTAACGAATTTCCTAATCCAGACTGCTTCCATTGCGGCTTCTGAGGCAGCAATATACTCACTTTCTATAGCAGACATCGCCAAAGTACTCTGCTTCTTGCTCTTCCAATCCACAGCACCTCCACTGATGACAAAGACATACCCCGTCTGAGACTTCGTATCATCTTTATCACACTTTCACGATGCATCGCAGTAACCTGTAACACACAGTTCTGCTTCTGGATTTCCCCCGTACACTAAAAACATATCTCTCGTAGATCTTAAATACTTGAGAATATGTTTCACAGCAGTCCAGTGGAGTTCACCTGGATTTTGCTGATAACGACTGGTAATGTTTTGAGCAAATGCCACATCGGGCCTTGTACACCGAACCGCATACATAATTGATCCCATAGCCGATGCATAAGGGATTCTCTTCATGCGTTCCACCTCTGCAGGTGTTGAAGCACAAGCTTTGCTACTCAAGCCATGGTCTACTTGCATTGGCAAAAATCCCTTCTTGGAATTTTGCATATTGAATCTCTTCAATTTCTTGTCAATGTAAGCACTTTGTCTTAAACCAATTAACCGCCTAGATCTGTCTCGATAGATCTTGATTCCTAGAATGTATGCTGCTTCTCCTAGATCTTTCATGGAAAAACACTTCCCAATATAGGCTTTCACCTCATGTAAACTTGGAATATTTTTACCCATGATCAATATGTCATCAACATATAGAACTAGGAAAATAACATCACTCCCACTAGTTTTGTGGTATACACACGGCTCATCAAGATTTTGAGTAAATCCAAATCTTTTGATTTCCTCATCAAATCTTTTATTCCATTGACGTGATGCCTGCTTCAATCCATAAATGGATCTTTGAAGCTTGCATACACGGTTAGGTAATTTTGGATTCACAAACCCTTCAGGCTGCGCCATATAGATGTCTTCATCTAGGAGACCATTCAAGAAGGCGGTTTTGACATCCATCTGCCAAATCTCATAGTCATAGTGTGTAGCTATGGATATAAGAATCCTAATGGCTCTAATGTCAGCTACAGGAGAAAAGGTCTTCTTATAGTCAACACCATATGTTTGGGTTAAGCCTTTAGCCACCAAACGAGCTTTATAGGTGTGTACGTTGCCATCCATGTCCGTTTTCTTTTTAAAGAGCCACTTACTCCCAACAACCTTAGCATTGGGAGGAAGGTCTACTTCAATCCAGACTTCATTGTCTCTCATGGATTGCATTTCCCCATTCATAGCAACCTGCCATTTATCCTTCTCAGGACTATTAATGGCAGCCCTATAACTGGTAGGTTCATCAAGACCCTAGTATAGTTTCCTCGCACTCTACGTTTAAACATAGACGTTCAGGAGCCTTTACAGATCTTGAAGATCTGCGAATGGGAACCACTTCAACTTCAGGTGGAGGACCTAAACTTTCAGGTTCCACAGGAAGTGTGCTAGTGTTCTCAGAAGGTGACGTATCTTCTTGATCACTTTCAAGATCATAAACCCTCCCACTTAATTCTTGAGATATGAGACCCTCCTCAAGGAAATCTCCATACCTAGCCACAATGACTTTATTTTCTGGTGGGAAGTAAAAGTAGTAACCCTTCGTTTCCTTAGGGTATCCTACGAAGATACACTTAACAGATCTTTGTTGTGAGTCACGTTTAACAAACGCCTCACAACCCCAGACCTTTAAGTAAGACAAGTTGGGAGCTTTTCCAGTCCATACTTCATATGGAGTCTTATCAACCTTCTTAGTTGGAATCCTATTCAACACGTGAACAGCAGTTTCAAGGGCATAATCCCAAAAGGATAAGGAAAGAGTTGTCAGATTAAACATAGATCGTACCATATCAAGCAATGTACGATTTCTCCTTTCAGATACACCATTTTGCTGTGAAGTATGAGGAGATGTGAGTTGTTGTACAATACCACACTCAGCTAGATAATCTTTAAACTCTTGGCTTAAATATTCACCACCTCTATCGGATCGAAGAGCCTTAATCTTCTTACCGAGTTGTAATTCTACTTCACTTTTAAACACCTTGAATGTCTCAAAGACTTCATGTTTATGTTTAAGTAAATAAACATAACCATAACGACTATACTCATCCGTAAAGGTTAGGAAGTAGCTAGCACCGCGTTTTGACACATGTCTAAATGGACCACACACATCAGTGTGTATCAATCCAAGTAGATCCGTAGCCCTTTCCACTTGATGTGAAAAAGGTTTCCTTGTCATCTTCCCAGATATGTAAGATTCGCATTTATCAACTGAATCATCATTGATATTTTGCAAAAGCCCATCATGTTGCAGATTTTCCATGCGTTTCTTGCCTATATGAGCAAGACGACAGTGCCAAAGATAAGACGAATCCAAGTTAGACTTGATTCTCTTATTGCCAATGCTATACATAGAATTATTTCCATTGGATACATGATTATCCATGTCGATTTCAAACACACCATTTATAGGAATTGCATTAAAATAAAAACATAGTTTAAAGAAACCGAAATTCCATTTTTATTAAATGTGTGATCAAAACCATTATCCAACAATAAAGAAACTGAAACAACACCTCTAATAATAGAAGGTGCATAATGACAATTGTTCAATACTAAAATTAAACCCGAAGGTAAAACTAAGTCAAATGTCCCTATGGCTTCAACTGCTGCACGTATGCCATTGCCCACGTACAAGTAGCATTCCCCATAGTTCAGTTTCTTTGCTCCTCTAAGCCCCTGCGATGTATTACAAATGTGAGTACCACATCCTGTATCATATATCCAGGCATTTTGCTTACGAGGAAAAGAAAATAATTCAATCATAAAAATACCTGAAGTGCTCGCGCCATTTGCAGCCTTGGCATTTTTATTCTTGCAACACTCCTCAAGCAACAATGGACAGTCCCTCTTCCAATGTCCAGGAGTGTGGCAGTGGTGACAAGCAGCCGTATCCTTCTTGGGATAATCCTTCTTTACAGGAGGATTCTGCTTCTTAGGCTTCTGCTGATGGATCACAACCTGTTTTCCTTTGTCAGCTTTACCTTTGCCCTTCTTGTTCACATTCTGCGGTTTACTGGGCTTAGTGATCCTACCACCTCTTATTGCCATCACAACAGGTGTAGGTGCCTTCTTTGAGAGTCCTTTCTCATAGTCAATAAGCATTGCATGCAATTCACTTATTGTCTTCCCCGTGCAATGCATATTGAAGTTGCGCACAAACTCACCATACAACTCCTCATTGAGGGATCGATTGATGAGGCCAAAGTACATCTTGCACGTACCCGCATGATGAACTTAAATAAGTACATTTTATTACTATCATTTATCCTAATAATTTGACTTGTTTTATTATATTATGTATGAGGATTGATACTTAATCGTTTACTTTTGTAATTCTCAGGTAAAAACAAGCATTTGGTGAAACTTGGCGATTTTGGACTAATTATGGAGCAAAACATGCAAGAAGTTAAGAGTCTACTGAAATGTACAAGATCAAGACAATCTGCTCCAGATGCGCCGCATCTTGCTTATCACATACGGCGCATCACTATCAATATTTCACCAGATACGATCCAAGATACAAGAGGACATGCGCCGCATCTATTTATGGAGTTACGCCGCATCTTCTGGCGGTGTACGAATATTCCTGAATATTATAATCTTGGACCCCACGCGAAGTTAAGTCAATGCGCCGCATCTACTTACTAGATGCGCCGCATCTTACCCTCAGACAGAAACTATAAATACCCCAAGACCAGACGAATTAGAGAGATAGATATTATAAACGAGACCGAAGTACAGAAACCCTAGGACGAATTCAGTCAAGGTAGCAGCACAAGACACACCCAAATGAAGATACGAGAGCTGTAAGAAGGTGCTGCATGTGTTTAATTCATTAAGTAGTTTTGTTTTATTGTATTAGTAAACTTTAATTCATCAAGATTGGTGGCTTGTGTAATGTGACAACGGAAAGATTGCACTCCCTTAAAACTGCTTTCTCATTAATTAAAGTTTATATGTTGATGTCTTTGGTGACTTTTATTAGTGCATTGATAACCTCTGTGTCTAGCTGAGCGTTGATCGGGTCGCCATGCCTCTGCCCTCGCCTATTTATTAGATCGCCTATGCATTCTATCGTCTGTAGAAAAGTAGGAAGAAAGATAAATAGGATAGTCATAAGTAATCATTAAGGGTTTACTCGCCGATAAGATTAGAACCAACGAGAAAGGACTTAATCTCGGTGCGTTGCATCGAACTATACACTTCATATAAAACTAGCAATAAAACAAGCGACAAACTACTTATCTATCAGGACAGCCTTCTTATTGTCTCAAGTATTTATCTGTGTACGTGTGTGCTACTTGCTGATTCGTGCCTATTGGTTTAGTTTATTATTTAATTGCAACCAAATCGTGCCAGTCTCTCAGGCTGAACCCCCTTGCGTTAGAATAGGTTGTATAGCTAACTTAATTTATTAAAATACTGATTAGAATAACTAGATAATATGTTCCACTCTTAGTGATCGACACTCTACTTACCATTATATTCATACTGACCGGGTACACTGCTCGTTAAGTGTGTGTGTGTTATTGATAAGTCGGCTAAATATAAATTTAAAACTTGAGTAGGCATTAATACTGCTAAACCGCAACGACATACACGCGCATCAAGTTTTTGGCGCCGCTGCCGGGGAGTGAATTGTTATTATCTGTTAATTTGATTAGTATTTTAATTAGGTTTTTAATTTTTTTTATCTAACCGCTAATTCTGTTGTGTATTAGATTAATTTGCATTCATTGTATTATTTTGCATATTTTCTGTTTTTTGTGTGTTATTTGTTTGCTTTTATTTGTGTTTATTTTCGTGTGTTTTTATTTGTTTTTAATTTTTCGTATTTTTTTGCATACTGCTATCGTTGTACTGAGCTAAATCAAACGATACGGCGCATCTGATCTCTCAGATACGGCGTATTGCGTTTAATTTTTATAAAATACAACGCGTTTAAATAATTCGATACGACGCATCTTTTCCCCAAGATACGGCGTATCTGTTTTTGATAAAAAAAAATTTTCTAAACGTTAACGCCATACGACGCATCTGCTTTAGCAGATACGGCGTATCTATTATTTTAATTAAAAACAGTTTTCGAATTATTAAACAAATACGACGCATCGATCTCTGTCGATACGGCGTATCTTCTGAATCAAAAATCTTATATTTTGAAACGTAACGAAGATACGGCGCATTAACTTTTGTTAATACGACGCATTTAATTTTAATAAGTATATCGGATTTTTGATAATTAAAACAGATACGGCGCATTCTGATTTATAAGCGGCCTATCTATTTTCTGAATAAAAGTCTGATTTAATTTTAACGATTATAAGATACGGCGTATCCAACTTTTTGGATACGGCGCATCGTCTGCAGATATCAGTTATTTTTATTCTTATATCCGTTTCTGAATTCATTAATTTCTTTTGTAGCGAACAAATCCTACTGATGATTTTACTTGTGATGACAGATTTTGCTATGGAAGAATTCGGAGAGCTGATTGACTTCGACTTCGAAGCCAATTTTATGGATGGAGAATTAGTGTATGATAAATCACCTGAACATTACGATGGGGACTATATTGAACTAAATGACCTTGATGGACCATTAGAATCCAATGACCTGTTCATGGATGATGTGGAATCTGAGTTAGAAGATGGAGAAATTCTGGATAGTCCAAAAGTCAACGTTATTAATACTAGGAATTACGATGAATTTGAGGGATATGATGGTTCATGGGATTATGGTAGAAGAATCCACGCCGATTGTGCTTACAATTTGCAATTTCCATGCATGATTGGGTACAAGTGTATTGACGCCAATTTCTTTCCTATTTTACCAATCAATGTCATGTCAAGAAGCTTTTACAATTCTATTATGAGAAATAAAGTGGAGTATAAGGGAAAGAATGTAGTTGGAGCCTTCATTAATGTCCCGATCTTCGTTGGACGCTTTACTATTGTTACTTAGTTCGCAGTTGTTGAAGACATGAATGCCTATTGTGACAACAATATGGGTGACGTGATTGTTGGAAGACCATTTTGTAGGAGATCACTATTAATGCAAAACGATTTGAAGGAAAGATCACCTTTCAATGTGGAAACGACATTATCACTTATATGATGCCCCGAACTCACCCTGGATTTAAACATGCTACTAATAGGATCTGCTACAAATTCTCTCCATTCCTTTTTATTAGTGATGATGACATAAAGAGAGGGATTGAGTACCCATATCAAATGATGGAAGGATTCTACAAAGGAGTGTTGCATTTGGGACCTGAATATATACGTGACGAATTAGTTGCTAAATGGATCCTACGTGACAATGTGGGAATCAATGAACGATAATGAAGAGCTGAACGTGAGTCTAACTTGAAGACTCTGGAATAAAGACAAGTGCTTACCGGGAGACAACCCGGATTTATCTTTTTATTATTCTGTTTTTGTGTCGAGTCAGTCAGGCCGCAGAGGATACGGCGCATCTCAATCCTAAGATGCGACGCATCTCCTGCAATGGTCATATCTTTATTTTTCTGCATTTTTTATTTTCGACTTTAAAACTTTTTATCAGTTTATTTTAAATGCGGTGCATCCCTGGTTAAGGATGCGGCGCATCTTTTATTCTGATTCGTAATTATTCCAGGCTCGATACGGCGTATCTTCTTCCATAAGATACGGCACATCGACTGACCTGATGATTTTCATTTTTAATTTTTATGTTTTATTTTTATCTAACTACTAATGTGTTATGCAAGTTGAACCTTTCTTATCTTAGGTGTGTTTTTAAAGCCTTGGTGGTATTATAGTTTCCTGCATTTCCTGTGGATACATCTATTATGAAGCTTAAACGTTCTAATCCACAAGAAAGATGATTTTTGCTCTTATACAAATGGAGGATCATACCGAGCAAATCTCAGGGGAGTTTTTCTGTTCTAATTCTTTTATTTTCTAGTTTTTAACCTTTTATACAAACAACGAGGAATTTGTTTAACTTAAGTGGGGGGATTGGAGAATTAGAACACTTAACACTTACTTGTCCTAAACTTTTCAAATATGCTTAAAATGTGCTTAATATATCAAAATTAAAAATTTTTAGCATGTTTTTGTTTAAAGTCTAAGTTGCATAGCTGCACACATGACGTTATTTTCAAAAATTGTGATTTTTCAAAATTCACAAATCTATGAGTGTTCCGGTGACTTGTAAACTTTAGAACTTGGCTTGTATACTATTCGAGACCACCATAATAAGTATTATTTATATAATTGGAGTGACTTGTCTAACTTGGTAAATTTCTAGGATTACACCCAAAAAGCCTATATATGTTATGTGTTATTAACTAACTACACTGGTTAGTTAACCCCCGTATAAACCCTTTTGTTACTCTCACTTTTAGAGTAAGATACCCCTAGAAAAACACCCAGAGCCATTCCTTTCGTTTCTTACACCTTTGTTATAATGTTTCGTTACACCCTTACACCTTAGCCTACCCTGTAGATTAAAATCCGTGGTTGGTTAATTGCTATAGGCAAAGTGTGTTTCCTTACATTACCTGTGTTCGCGTGCGTAATTCATTATCTATGGTTAGGTCGGGAAATTGCACAATGCAATTGGAGTGAAAGTAAATATTGTATATCTTTGAGTTTATTTTTCGTGTGTTTACTACTTTCACTATTACCGTTATTTCTGAAGTCATGAAAAGTATGGAAAAATTATCCAGAATTATCATTATAGTGATGTGGTGAAATTTTACACATCTTTGTTTATGTTGAAAAAAAAAAAAAAAAAAAAAAAAAAAAGGAAAAGTTGGATGTTTGTTTTAACCAACTTATGTAAAGTTTTGTATTAAGTGGTCGATATCACCACTAGTTGTTGTATATTATATCTATGGATTGAATGGGAGTTGGCAGTTATGGGAACGCCGACTAAGGTTTATTCTTTGATTAAGATCTTGTTGAGTATAATTCGTGTCTACCTAAAGCATGTGTTTCAAGTGTTAAAGCGTGAGTTATTCAATGATATGAGTCTTATTCATGGGATGGTTGGGATAGTGATTAACCACACTTAGGATTTTAATTTATCTGTTTTGTTTATTTTTCATTTTACACCAATTTGTATCCCAAATATTATCCATACCCTATATTATTCTTTATCCGAACCTTTGATTTATTGAGATTAGGGATTTGAGCAATCTTAAGTATCGTAGTCGTGGATTCGGCTATGTATTTATGATTTTGTTGCCCTTTTTGATATAATATTATTGGTGAAGATTACTTGGTCCTATCTTTAGCCTATTCGAGTTAAGGATTTGAGCAATTGCAAATATCGTGTTCGTGGATTCGATCATGTATTTGTGATTTTTTCGCCTTTTCTGGAATTTGAGATCGATAGAGATTAAGGAGAATGATTAACCCTTAAACCTCAAAACCCTTTTTACCGCTTTAGACTTGTTATTCCTTGGCTTTAGTGGGGGAGATGTGTATACTTGCCAAGCTTATGATAGAATATTCGTCACGACTGGACAGTTAAACGATTAGATTTGCTTTTATCAAATTCTTTTATTTTACTTCTAATTCGTTAAGTGTTTGGTTGTGTGATTATGACAAAAATGAATACATGCTTAAATGTAAAAATAAATCCTAATATCTTTTAGGATACATTTTCATAAGATTAATTCTAAGGTTTACTTGGGGACAAGTAAAGTTCAAGTGGGGGGATATTTGATGAACTCAAATAAGTACATTTTATTACTATCATTTATCCTAATAATTTGACTTGTTTTATTATATTATGTATGAGGATTGATACTTAATCGTTTACTTTTGTAATTCTCAGGTAAAAACAAGCATTTGGTGAAACTTGGCGATTTTGGACTAATTATGGAGCAGAACATGCAAGAAGTTAAGAGTCTACTGAAATGTACAAGATCAAGACAATCTGCTCCAGATGCGCCACATCTTGCTTATCACATACGGTGCATCACTATCAATATTTCACCAGATACGATCCAAGATACAAGAGGACATGCGCCGCATCTATTTATGGAGTTACGCCGCATCTTCTGGCGGTGTACGAATATTCCTGAATATTATAATCTTGGACCCCACGCGAAGTTAAGTCAATGCGCCGCATCTACTTACTAGATGCGCCGCATCTTACCCTCAGACAGAAACTATAAATACCCCAAGACCAGACGAATTCGAGAGATAGATATTATATACGAGACCGAAGTACAGAAACCCTAGGACGAATTCAGTCAAGGTAGCAGCATAAGACACACCCAAATGAAGATACGAGAGCTGTAAGAAGGTGCTGCATGTGTTTAATTCATTAAGTAGTTTTGTTTTATTGTATTAGTAAACTTTAATTCATCAAGATTGGTGGCTTGTGTAATGTGACAACGGAAAGATTGCACTCCCTTAAAACTGCTTTCTCATTAATTAAAGTTTATATGTTGATGTCTTTGGTGACTTTTATTAGTGCATTGATAACCTCTGTGTCTAGCTGAGCGTTGATCGGGTCGCCATGCCTCTGCCCTCGCCTATTTATTAGATCGCCTATGCATTCTATCGTCTGTAGAAAAGTAGGAAGAAAGATAAATAGGATAGTCATAAGTAATCATTAAGGGTATACTCGCCGATAAGATTAGAACCAACGAGAAAGGACTTAATCTCGGTGCGTTGCATCGAACTATACACTTCATATAAAACTAGCAATAAAACAAGTGACAAACTACTTATCTATCAGGACAGCCTTCTTATTGTCTCAAGTATTTATCTGTGTACGTGTGTGCTACTTGCTGATTCGTGCCTATTGGTTTAGTTTATTATTTAATTGCAACCAAATCGTGCCAGTCTCTCAGGCTGAACCCCCTTGCGTTAGAATAGGTTGTATAGCTAACTTAATTTATTAAAATACTGATTAGAATAACTAGATAATATGTTCCACTCTTAGTGATCGACACTCTACTTACCATTATATTCATACTGGCCGGGTACACTGCTCGTTAAGTGTGTGTGTTATTGATAAGTCGGCTAAATATAAATTTAAAACTTGAGTAGGCATTAATACTGCTAAACCGCAACGACATACACGCGCATCACCGCATCCGAGTGTATCCAATTGGTCCAGATATCCTTTCATCTCCAATACATGGGCACTCATGGGTTTAGTTACATCCTGCTTACACTTGGCCAGAGAATCCAATAGATCATACAGCTCTGCCATAGGTGGTTTTTCAAACATTCGTTTGAGCTCATTTATCATGTCCATCGGGCCATAATTCTCAAATTGCTTTTGCAATTGAGTATCCATTCCCGATAGCATGAGGCAAGCCACATCATTGTGCTTGTCATAAGCATTTTTGAACTCTTCAAGTTCAGCATTTGTTGCAGTAGCAGCAGGAGGAGCAACAGGAAGAGGCTCATTAAGATATTCATAACGTTTGGCCATTCTAAGAACAATCCTTAAAGAACGGTACCAATCGTTGAAATTTTTAGTCCCAATCAACTTCTCTCTTTCAATCATCTGTTTGAAAGCAGAGCTCATGTTTGACATGTTAGTGTTGTCTGGTTGGGCCATTTCTACAAAAAAAAGTTCAAAAGTTAGTACTTTCGATAATAAATCTTTTCAAGAAAATTAAACACCCATGGTAAATAACATTTAACCATTTAATTTTCACTGAAAAATTAGGATCCAAATTGACGTCGTTTCATTACATCAGCTTTGGCTGCTAGCAATGAAAGTACTCAATAAGGTAGAGCTACACTCAATTGCCAATATCCAATTGCAATTCCTAGAATCATGGGACTTACATATTTTTACAACCTCAGTTGCAAATGTAAGCATGTTTCATCCCCAAATCTTTATGCCTTGACGCCGTTTCATTACATCAGCTTTGGCTGCTAGTAATGAAAGTGCTCAATTAAGTTAACCAACTTAAGAAACTGCAAATTGACGTCGTTTCATCACATCAGCTTTGACTGCTAGTAATGAAAGTACTCAATTTAACCTTTGATTACCATCCCTTGATCATTACATCAGCTTTGGCTGCTAGTAATGAGAGCATCTAATCTCAGGTGTTTCCGTTTCATTGGGTGGCATATAACTTAAATTTTAAGGGTATTTTATTTTGATGTGAATCAAAAATTATGTACAATATGTCATGCATTCATCTTGTATCATATGTTTTTTACAAAAAACATTTACTCATTCGCAGCTTAAAATCAACAAAATTTTAATTGATGGCGTTGAGAACCTTACAACATTGCCTTAAGGTGCTTCGTATTTTTTCATGGTGTACTTGGTAAGTCTAATATTGACGTACAGGCGAGCGGAGAGGCAAATGTCCGCCCGAAGGCTAATTAAAAACGCGCCCCTTTCGGATGACAATTTAATGTCAAGCCTCCTTATACCCACTTTATAGTTTGTCAATATTAGGTCCGCCGCATCGACCATTTTTGTACAGTCGCATCAATCAATTAAAAACTTTAAGATTTAAAGTTTAAAACATTTATGTAGTAAATTATTAAATTGATAGTCTCGCCTGGGAGCAAATTACCGTGCAAAGCGAACCACTATCGGCACATAAGACTTAGCAATAAATAATTTACCAAAAAGGTTTCATAGTTATTAGGTTCATTTATTTTATTCAAAAAATTACCCTCTTTGATGTTTACAATCCATCATAATTAAAACACAAAGATCAAGTAATTAAAAAATAAACAAACACTTAATAACATATATATGATCATTAACAATATCATATAGCCACATGCAAACCTATTGATAAACCCTATTAATAATCTCTATGTGAATTTTTTTTAATGTATATAATTATTAAAACTCCCATTGGTTTTCGAGCTCATTGTGCCCAATGGACCACAGACGCCAAATAACTTGGCCGCGTAAGTTTTACATAATTAAATATCACGTTGCACATAACCGATTCATTAATATATTTAATTAGGGTCTTCCCTAATTTTAGATTTATCTTAAAAACATGTAGCAAATAAACAAACCTAATCCATAATTCCTTGCATGAAGAATTATGGATCAATCAGGAACGTAACCCTAATTACTCAAATAAACACATAGCACAACATGATCTTAATTTAGGGTTACAAACTAATTAATTAGTTAAACTAGGGTCGAAACCCTAACCCTAAATTCAATTCAATTTATTAGTATGTTTTCTACAAAAACAAACCCTAAAAATAAAAATCGACATAACATGTGTGTATAAATCAAGAATTGATTTTAATTATGCGTTTAGGTAATTACATTAACATGTTAAATTGGCTCATGATGCCACAGTTCTATTTTAAATAGCATGTAACACATCATGATAAATAAACACATCAAGAGAACGTAGCGGAAGCAAGATCTTAATTTAACACATATAATGAATTACCGAATAGTAAATAAGTTACGTACCGTTTGTTCTTCTCTTTTCTTCACTTGATCAACAAATAGGATTAGCGTGGAACCCCTTCCCGTTTTGTTCCACAATCCAAGATGAACAACTAAAGTGAGTTGTTACCGAACTCTTGTACACACGTACTATAACCGATCAAGCAATGATGCTAGTGATTAGACACGTAAAACCAAAACAATAATTTTGCTACACAAAAATCAATGGATCGACTCTATGTAAATAGTTCGACCGGTTTTGGAATAAAGGAGAGAAAACACAAACTTTTAGGGTTATAGTATTGCACAAGGTAAATAACTAATGACCCATAGGTTTGTATTTATAGTGAATGGGAAACTTGGAGCAAAATCTAGTCGATTAGGGTTAGGATCCCTTAAGGACCGATCGGCCAATCTTGCTCCCCAAGATTTCTAGATCCTTCCAATCCCAAATTTCACTTATAGTCCTTTAACTATTAACTTAACGGTCGTTAGCCAACACCGTTAACTATATAACGTTCGTTATGTATCATTTCGTGTCCAAATAATTAATATACATAATAAATACATATATTAATTATTTACTTGATCATCATACGTAAAGTGTGCAATCCCTCAGTCCCGTGTTCGAATCTAGACATACACGTTAATATTTTTCCATTTAACTCTAACATATTATTCATTTGATTTTATTCCTAAGATCGCCCGTACATATAGATGATAAATTTTGAAATTTCTTTACACGAAAAACAAGTTACATAGTAACTGAAAAGTTAAATTGATCCACAACATGCATAATACACACTACTACTATTATAGTAAATGTAATCCGCTTGATGTTATGATAGAAAGTTCAACAGATTTTTAAATTTAATATATTTAAAAATATAGATCCAAAAATGTTTCTGTTTTTGTAGTTAAAAGTCTTGCATTATGTAATTATTTATTTATTTATTTTATTTTTCACCTTTACCTTGTTGGGTTGAGTTGTTTATGAATTTCTGTGAGAAAATTAGAAAAAGTTTACCAAAAGCCATCTTAAAGTTTACTAACTCTTGTAAGTTGTAACTGGTTGGCCCGTTTGGAGATGCCCACTAACTAGTAGCACTACTTTACTTTACTTTTTTCTTTTTTTTCTTTTTGGTGCTTTACTTTATTTAAAACTATGCTTTATAAGCTTCTTTTAAATCACCTAGTCACGGTCGGCACTAAAACCCATTAATCACGAATACAATAGTCGTGAGTGATAAAAAAAATAACGAGGTAGTCAATTGACAACATTTTTCTATTTTTTACTTTTCGTTCTAGACAGAAATTACTTTTTGGTTTTACGGTAAATTTTATAAATTGTAAGTGCTTTATACTAAACTAATAGGGTACACGCGCGTTGCGGCGACGGGTACAATGCAATAAAAAATTTGAACGTGAAATGTTTATCACCTAGTCAGTTCTATAAAAATTTTAAAAATCACTTAAATCATGTTGAGAAAATTTAATTCTCTAAAAATACACCTTATTAGTTTTTTTTGGGCACTTCTTTGAATTATCAACAATGTTTATTATATTTATCTCACATAGGTAGATGATACAAGTAAAACGTTACTTATAAGGATAAAAAAAAATCTATATGTTCAAAAAATCATGTGGGGTAACTTTAAATAGTATGGTTATTATTATATAATTAGCACTTAGCACTTTGCACCTTTGAAACCTTTGCTTTGAAAAAATCGTCCGATTTTTGCATAACATAGATTTTAGTTTTTACGGTAAGGTTTATCAAAAAAATTCTAAAATGTGTATATGTTGGTTCTCGGGGCACTTTTACGATTTAATAATATTTTTTGAACATTGTAATTTAGTAACATTTTGAAACTCTATTAATTTAATAATATATTTAGATTAAAAATGAGAGTACATTTTGTGTTATATCGGTTTGTATAATAAGCTTAATAACTTGTATTTTTTATTTAAGGGTTATTTTAATAGTGTAATTAATTGGACGTGGATCGGTCGATTTTTTAAATTTGTCATAATAAGTGTATTGTCTTAATATTTTTGGACTTTCATTTTGGGAATGTCTCAAATGGTTTATAATGTAGTATAGATTACTTCATTGGTCACTAGTTCATATGTTGGCAAGGGCGGAGCTACATGAGGACCGGGAAGGGTCCCGGCCCCCTAGGCCTAAGCCCGTTAGTGTATTTTTTCGTGATTTCATGTGTTAAAAAAAATCATCTCAGGCCTCCTATCTAGTGTTTTTCGAAAAAATTTATGTTTCGACCCTCTCACAAAATTTTTTTAGCTCCGCCACTGTATTTTGGCTTAATATTTTAAGACTTCAATTTTGAAAATGTACCAAATGGTTAAAATCCATACTGGTAATAATGTTGTAGATTTTCTCACAAAAGCTTTTGATGTGGGTAGATTTCAATTTTTAATTGCTAGTATTGGAATGTGAAATCTTTAAAAATATTTATCTCTTTATGTTTTTGTAGAATTTTGTATGGATTAGTATTGTTATTCAAGACAATAAGAGTTTCTACTGTTAAGTATAATTAGTACTGCTAGTTATATTTACAACTGCTAGTTAATGCTGCTAGTTGTACTTAGAACTGTTAAGTATAATTAGAAGTTGTGATTATTGTGAAGTGTTACGGCTTGTGTTTTTGTGATTTTGGAACTAACATTTTGCAGGATAAGCAAAGCAAAAGATGTTTGGATTGAAATTGGAGTTAAATCTGTTGTATCAAAGTTACTGCTGCTAGGCATAAGTTAGTGCTGCTGGCATAACTTAGTGATGTCGGCATAATTAGTGCTGCCAAGGTTTCAACTGCTAGTTTGTTCGAGGGACTGTTTCATAAATTCTTCGATTAAGGGTTTATAATCACCAATAATTCACTTAATCGGTTTTCATAATTCACAAACGTTCTCAAATTGCAAACCCTAACTCAATTTATCATCTAATCACAAAAACCCCAAATCACAACAATGTCGAACCTTACTTTTGCCGACACTCACAACATGATTGCCTTTTTGCGAAAACCTAAAGAGTCTGAAGGTTTTACTGAGATCATTGATTTCTTAAGTGCAAGTCATATTAGGTATGCATTAACAGTAAACCCTACTATATATATTTCTCACATTAAACAGTTTTGGTCTACTGCTAAGGTTGAAACTATTAATGGGGAAGAACAGCTTCATGCCCTTGTAGATGGCTTGTAGATGGGCAGAAGATACTCATTACTAAAACAACTGTTATGAGAGTTCTTCACCTAGCAGATGATAAAGGTATTGAGTGTTTTTCAAATTCTCTAATTTTTGAAAACCTTGCACTGATGGGATATGTAAGGAAAAATGATTCATTAAAATTTTCTAAAGGTTCCTTCTTCCCACAGTGGAAATTCTTAATACATACTATCTTGCAGTGTCTTAGTCCAAAGACAACTGGTTAGAATGAGTTTAGCAGTAATGTGGCCTCTGCCATAGTCTGCTTGGCTACAAACCAAAAGTATAATTTTTCAAAAATGATTTTTGATGGTATGGTTAGGAACTTGGATAAATCAGCAAACAAGTTTTACATATATCTAAGGTTTTTACAACTGCTTATGGACAGGCAATTTACTGAAAAGAAAATTCATCAAAGAACTTATGTTGCACCCTCTCATTCTAAAAAGATTTTTGCTAACATGAAGAGGGTGAGAAAAGACTTTTTAGGGATTGGAACACCATTGTTTCCAACAATGTTGGAACAAGCTCAAAATCAGGGTGAAGGTTCAGTAATCCCAACTGTAACCCAACACACACCTACATTTTTATCCATTTCCTCAACACAAAAGACCTATCAACGTAGGAAATCACACCAAAAGAGCACTGAGCTACCTCAGGCTAGTGCTGGTATGGATGCAGATGAGGCTACCAATAAGGAGTGGGAAGGTAGTTTGGAAAGGGCTGCCACTACTGCTACTAGCTTAGAAGCAGAGCATGATAGTGGTAACAACAATAAGACCCAATCCAAGGCAACATCTAATGGATCAAGTTCCCATAGAATTGATTCAGGTGATGGAATCCCCAAGCGCCAAGAAACCAAGGGGGGCTCAGAAGCTTAAACTAGGTTTGAGACTGAGTCTAACTTACCCAGTGATCCACCTCTCGGGATAGGTAACACAATCCGAAGTGATGAGGGTAGTATGCAACTTTTAAAAGAATTGATGGAACAATGTACCAAACTGTCAAAGGAGGTTCTTGACCTCAAACAGACTACTTCTTCTCAACAAGATGAAATCACATATTTGAAGAAGAGAGTAGCTAAGCTTGATGGGAGGAAAAGGTCAAGGGCTCAAAAGCTGAAAAGATTATTTAAAGTAGGTACAACTGCCAGGGTAGAGTCCTCAAGTGAAGCTGCACAGAGTTTGAGGGGGGATGCTCCAAAACAGGGGAGGAATGAAGGCAAGGCTTCAGGGGAGGGTGATGATATGGTTGATGCACAGTTGGTGGACGAGGGAAATTATTTTGAGGTTGGTGAGCAGGTAAATGATGTTTTTGATGCTGCTAAGTCTGTTAAAATTGTTGGGATAGTTGTTGATAAATTGGTTGAAGTGGCTAGGCTGATGGAAGAAACTGCTACACTTAATGCTGCTAGTGTACCAGTTAATGCTGCTAGTGAGAAACTTAATGCTGTTGAGCCTGAGGATAATACTACTGCAATAAAAACTATTGATGATGATGAGCTCACTTTGGTTCACGCTTTGATTGATCTAAAGAAATCAAAAACACCAGTCAAAGAGAGTTCAAGACCACCAGTAAAAGGAGTTGTGATTAAAGAGCCAACATCTACTTCAAAAACAACTCAATCACAACAACCACCATCAAAAGACATAGGCAAAAATATCTTAATAGAAGAACCTGTGTTGAAACCGTTGTCCATTTTTGGGAATTATATTTTCATAGATTTGATGATCACAAAACAAGAAGAATGAAACATGAATAATACTGAAATGATAAGCAAAATACGCTAATGAAGCTGTTGCAGGAGTTGTTAAGTCTTCTCCCAGTTAAGTCTAGTGGTTAATTCTTCTCAAAGTTAAGTCTGGTGGTTAAGTCTTGTCACAGTTAAGTCTGGTGGTTAAGTCTTCTCCCAGTTAAGTCTCCTCGTTAAGTCTGGTAGTGTTAAGTCTGGTCATTACACAGTTAAGTCTTGTAGTGTATCAGGTGCTGCTATGAGTCATACTACTGCTGGATGGATAAGGATGAAGAAGATATTATCTATAGATAATATCTAGATATGTTATCAGTCAACAAAGTTGTAAACAAAGATACAAGTTGTATCTTAATGACTGACACATAACAAGCAAGTAGTAGACAAAGTCTTATCATATTGTAAAAGGTCTCCTTGGACTATAAAAGGAGATCTTACCCCTTAGATAAAAATATGTTTTACAAGTGTTTAGTATGCTTAGAATTTAAACACTGAATGTGTTAAAATGTAAAACATCAAATAGTGAGTGTGTGTAGGAACATCAGACATGGGGTCTGATGTTGTTATGTTTGTTTAGCCTCAAGGATCTTTGATCCCTGATTAGAGTGTAATCGTACTGCTATTGATCAAGTAGTATTGGGGCTGATTTTATAACAAAAGAGAAGGTTTGGCAAAACCTTGTTGTGATAATGTTGTTTCTTTCATTTGAATATTTCGCTAATATTATCATCATACTTGTCATAGTTAATCCTAGATAAAGGCTTAACAACCTTGAGCCCATAAACGATCAGAAAACTTATATAGAAAAAGGTGTTTATAAAGTTTTCACAGTTGGTATCAGAGAGGGGGGCTCTGGATCTAGGAAAAGAAAAGGTTTTAGCTAAAGAAAGAAGAAAAATTCGGATCTGGTTCGTATTTTCGTAACTCACTGCAGGGCTGTTTTCAAAGGGCGATAAATCCTTCGTTAACCGTTGGATCGGGCTGAAATTTTTGTTGAAGGTTCTTGGTATATCAAGGTAGATTCTCACAGGAGGGATCTTCAATCTGAGCCTTAGGTTGCAAGATATGCATCGTTGAAAACTGCTGCAGAAACAGTTGAGGTATGGTCAAATTTTTGGTTTTCTTTTAAGGTTCACACACAAAGGGGAAGAAACACACACAAAAGAGAGTTGGTTCTTAAAAGATAACAGGATTGTTTTTATTTATTTGGAAAAGAAAATTATTTGTTGCTTATTTGAAGATGAGGTGAAATTTTTCAAAATTGTGTTTTATCATACCTTTTCCTTGAAGGTAACTTGTTCGTTCGTTCAAGTGACTACGAAATAACAAACACTTAAAGGAGATACGTTGTAGTACTCACTGTCTCATAAGAGATGAGTTTATTGTCATGAGACTAAGGTCTCCCTATACATCAGAATGGGTATATGTTCAAAGTCAGTTTTAGTACAAGATATAGGACACACGATTGGTTTATTCTGTTTCAGCATCAAGTCAGTAATGGTTGGTTTTTCTTCATCAGTCATAAAAGCCTACAGAATTGGAGATTCGAATGGTTAACATATGGGTTTCAGTGGAAGCTTAAATGTTCAAGTGTTTAACCATTTATTATACTTATGCATCACCACAATGGAAAGTTATTGATTCTTATTATTGTTGATTAGTATTGCTACTGATGGTTTAAAATTTTACTGTCTCAAGTTCATTTTTAGTGTGGAAAGCTTAATGGAGGGTAATTTGAGATATTAAAAGGATGAATTAGATGTGTAGTATTAGTTTGTAATTGTAAAGATCATATTTGTAATATTCTCTATTTGTTCATAACAAAAAGGGGAAGAGATGTGGTGGATAGCATAGATTAAGGGGAAGACAGTATGGTTTCATTCATGGTGAGATTTAATTATCTCAATTTCTCTACTTCGTCTAGGGAAATTCGAACAAGAACGTGTTTGTTTTGTAATCATCAAATAGGGGAAGATTGTTGGGAATTATATTTTCATAGATTTGATGATCACAGAACAAGAAGAATGAAACATGAAGAATACTGAAATGATAAGCAAAATACGCTAATGAAGCTGTTGCAGGAGTTGTTAGGTCTTCTCCCAGTTAAGTCTGGTGGTTAAGTCTTCTCAAAGTTAAGTCTGGTGGTTAAGTCTTGTCACAGTTAAGTCTGGTGGTTAAGTCTTCTCCCAGTTAAGTCTCCTCGTTAAGTCTGGTAGTGTTAAGTCTGGTCATTACACAGTTAAGTCTTGTAGTGTATCAGGTGCTGCTATGAGTCATACTACTGCTGGATGGATAAGGATGAAGAAGATATTATCTATAGATAATATCTAGATACGTTATCAGTCAACAAAGTTGTAAACAAATATACAAGTTGTATCTTAATGACTGACACATAACAAGCAAGTAGTAGACAAAGTCTTATCATATTGTAAAAGGTCTCCTTAGACTATAAAAGGAGATCTTACCCCTTAGATAAAAATATGTTTTACAAGTGTTTAGTATGCTTAGAATTTAAACACTGAATGTGTTAAAATGTAAAACATCAAATAGTGAGTGTGTGGGGGAACATCAGACATGGGGTCTGATGTTGTTATGTTTGTTTAGCCTCAAGGATCTTTGATCCCTGATTAGTGTGTAATCGTACTGCTATTGATCAAGTAGTATTGGGGCTGATTTTATAACAAAAGAGAAAGTTTGGCAAAACCTTGTTGTGATAATATTGTTTTTTTCATTTGAATATTCCGCTAATATTATCATCATACTTGTCATTGTTAATCCTAGATAAAGGCTTAACAACCTTGAGCCCATAAACAATCAGAAAACTTATATAGAAAAAGGTGTTTATAAAGTTTTCACATCCATGAAGAAGAAAGCACAACAACTCTTAGCTGATGAAGAGCTTGCAAGAAAGCAACATGAAGAGTTTGATACTGAGGATCAAAGAATAAGGCAAGAAAGAGCTAAAAAGAAAGAAGAAGCAAATCTTGTACTTATTCAAGAAATTCAACAATGGGATGATGAAAGGGCTCAATGTGATGCTGACTGGGAGCTGGCACAAAGACTTACTCAGGAAGAACAAGAACAACTAACCATTGATGAGAGGTCTAAGATGTTAGCTAAGTTTGTTGAGAAAAGAAGGAAATTCTATGCAGCACAAAGAGCACAAGCAAAGAGAAACAGACAACCCACCAGAGCTCAAAGAAGGAAATTAATGTGTGACTATCTGAGAAACATGGATGGCTGGAAACTCAAAGATTTGAACCATTTTGATGATGGGAAGATTGAAGAGTTGTATGATCTAGCTAAGAGGAAAAATAGATAGATTTATACCCATGGAAACAGAAGTGGTGGAAGGGTCTAAGAGAGCAGGTGAAGAGCTAGAGTCTGAGAGCAGTAAGAAACAAAAGACTGATGAGCAGACAAAGCAAGAGCAAGAGCAGACAAAACAAGAAGGTGATGACCAGGGAAAAGCTAAAATGCAACAACTAATAGTGCTTGTTTCAGATACTGAAGAAGAAATAGTTGATGTTGTTACTTTGAAGATAAAAATACCTATTATTGATTGGAAATCTGGTTATCATGGAAAGACATCATGGTGGGACACAGTGAGAGCTGGAGGAAAGTCTCAGAGATTTATTACTTTTGGACAGATGCTCAAAAACTTTAATAGGGAAGATCTAGAAACTTTATGGAAGCTGGTCAAGGCTAAGTATGGATCTACAAGGCCAGATGACATCTTGGATAGAATTCTCTAGAGAGATTTGAAGGTTATGTTTGAACCACATCACGAAGATAGAGTATGGCATGATCAGTTTAAAAATACATTTAAGAGTTGGAAGCTGTATCATTCTTTTGGAGTACATATTGTGGGCATGGATGGACTTCAGTTATACATGTTGGTGGATAAAACATATCCTTTGAATCATGCTATAGTTCATCAGATGCTAAATGGTACAATTAGACTTCAAATTGATATTTATGATGAAATGACCTATCAGCTGCTCAAGAGAATGGAGAGAATACTCACTCCAAAAGAGAAGAAAAAGTAAGGTGTTTGGAAGCATCCTCCTGGTGATGGTTAAAGCTTTGAAGGAAAATTGATGATTTTAGGGGCAAATATCAAGTTTAGGGGAGGATTGTTGGGAATTAAAGCTTCTAAAGTTACTGCTGTTAATATGGTTAAGACTGCTCAGGTATTTCAATCTGGTATAAATGTTAAGACTGCTGGTGTAAGTTAAGACTGCTAGTAGAAGATTACAACTGCTGCTGAACTTCAAAGGAAAAACACTAAGTAGTTGATGCTGCTAGAAGAAAACTTACTACTGCTAGTACTAAGTTACAACTGCTAAAGAGTTAATGCTGCCAGAGTGAAGATTAGTGCTGCTGGTTGATTATTACCACTGTTGAAGTTTTACTAGGACTCCTTAGTTTATAAAAGGAGGTCCTAAGGCATTGAGATAGATACGTATGCAATGAGTGTCGATTAGCTTCAAGGTTGTAAACCCTAATACTAGGAGAGTATTCGTATTAGTAATAATATTGAAGCGTTTTGTTTGATATATTATGTTCTTGTGTCACATTACAAGGTTCTTTTTTATATTAAATACTAGATTCCGCATAGTATTTGATAAACTCAAGACAGTTTCTACATAAGTTGTTTTAGATTTATCTAAGATAACTTAACCTTTACAAGCTAAGGGAATACGATTAAGTACATAACTGGGATCAACACATATCCTTAGTATTCCTAAGATACCTCAGAATGTTCTTAACAGCATTCGAGTGTAGTTCCCCTGGATTCTGTTGAAATCGGCTAGTCATGTTTTGAGCGAACGCAACGTTAGTTCTAGTACATCTTACTGCATACTTGATTGATCATACAGCCAAGGCATAAGTAACTCTCTGCATGCGCTTAACCTCATCAGGTGTAGATGCATTTTGAGACTTGCTCAATTTTGGCTTATCTTGTATAGGAATGAACCCCTTCTTGGAATTCATCATATTAAATCTTTTCAAGATTTTTTCAATATAAGCACTATGACACAACCCAATTAACCGCAGTGATCTATCCCTGTAGATCTTGATTCCAAGGATGTACCCAGCTTCTCCTAAGTCTTTCATAGCATCGACGTATAAACACATTCGATCTGGGGCATGTCGTGTCCTTATGGACCTACGAACGGGAATAACATCACTTTGAGGTTCATCAATTTCTTGTTCATCCTCATCATGATGTAAGCTAGTGTCTATAGAAGGTTGCGTATCTTCTTCTTGAATTACTTCAAGGTCTTCTAAACTCCCACTTTCTTCTTGTGCAATAATACTATTCTCAAAGAATTCAGCATGCCGAGCAACAATAACTTTGTTCTCAGGTGGGTAGTAGAAGGAGTAACCCATCGTTTCCTTTGGGTAACCTACAAAGATACACTTAATAGATTTGGGTTCAAACTTGTCAGGTTTGGTAAGTGTATCACGCTTAACAAGTGCCTCAAAACCCCATACTTTTAAGTAAGACAGCTTAGGGGGTTGCCCATGCCATACTTCGTATGGTGTCTTTTCAACCTTCTTGGTTGGAACCATATTGAGAATGCGTGCAGCAGACTCAAGTGCATAATCCCAAAAGGACTTTGGTAGAGTAGTTTGGCTCATCATGGAGCGAACCATGTCTAGCAGGGTTCTGTTTTTCCTGTCAGACATACCATTATGTTGTGGTGTATATGGAGGAATGCGTTCGGCAACAATCCCATGCTCCTTGAGATGATCTAAAAACTCTTGACTCATATATTCTCCACCACGATCAGAACGTATAGATTTATGGTCTTTCCGAGTTGGTTTTCTACTTCTCTTTGAAAAACTTTAAAAGTTTCAAAGACCTCATATTTATGTTTCAGCAGGTAAACATAACCATAGCGGCTAAAGTCATCAGTGAAGGTAACGAAGTAACTAGCTCCTTGTCTTGACACGATTCTAAATGGGCCACATACATCAGTGTGTATAAGTCCAAGTAGATCTTTGGCCCTCCATGTTTGATGCTGTTGGGAATTAAACCTAACAGTTAGTACTGTCAGTTATAAGTTAGTACTGCTGAAGATTTATTGAAGAATACACTAACAGTACTAAGTCAGTTAGTACTGCTAGTATAGACATTAGTACTGCTTATGTTTTTGTAAACGTGTAATAGATAATTATAGAAAGGATTTTGTGTATATCCTACTTATATAGAATTATAGTTATCTTGTACAGGAATCCTTGGTGTATAAAAGGATATCCTATGGTTAGGTTTTTGATAGATCGTTTTTGTGAAGATTCAAGGTTGTAAACCCTAGTGATAAATCAAGATCACTCATATTATTGATAAATAATATTGAATCGTTTGAAGTTATTCATTGTCTCTTGTTCATATACATAAACACTGTTCCATTCATACATCATAAAACAATATCTTCTATGTGTTAGCTAGTAAATTCCGCGTGCTAGTTAATATTACTCAAAGTATCTATCTAACACAAGGCGTGTGTTTAGATCCTCTCAAGTGGTATCAGAGACAGGTTGATACTTTTGATTTAGAAGAAGATAGACATGGAGACATCTACTACCAATGTTGCTGCAAAGTTGCCAATCCTTAAGCCTAATGAATTCGATATGTGGAGGCTAAGGATAGAGCAATACTTCCAGGTGCAAGACTATGCACTCTGGGAGATCATAGAAGATGGGAACTCTTTTAAGCCCACAACCACTACAATTATAGTTGAGGGTAAGACTGAAACAACTGTGTAGAAAAAGCCATTAACTGCATATGAGAAGGTCCAGATGAAGAATGATCTTAAGGCAAGAAGCTTGCTGCTATTGACCATACCTAATGATCAACTCTTGAACTTCAGCAAGTTCAAGTGTGCCAAGACTCTGTTTGAAGCTATTGTTGCCAGATATGGTGGGAATGAAGCCACAAAGAAAACTCAAAAGACATTACTCAAGCAACAATTTGAGAACTTCTCAGCTACAAGCAATGAATCACTGGATCATATGTTCAACAGGCTTCAGAAGCTAGTGAGTCAACTTGCTATTCTTGGAATTGAGATACCTCAGGAAGATTTCAACTCCAAATTTATAAGAAGTCTACCATCAGAATGGGCTATACATGTAGTTGTCTGGAAGAACAAGCCAGACATTGATACAATGAGTCTGATGGATCTATATAGCAATTTCAAGATAGTGGAGCATGATATTAAGAAGGTTTCTGGATCAAGCTCAAGCTCAAGCTCTGGGAATTTGGCCTTTGTATCAACTCCCGGTACCTCAAGTCCAGTTGAAGAAGTGCAAGTTGCTGGAGCAGTTGGTACTGCTAGTTCAAATATTGGTACTGCCAGTACTTCAAGCAGTACTAATGGACTTTTGGATGAGAATACTTATTGTGCTTTCCTGACTACTCAGCATAATGGAAGTATGTTGACTTATGGAGACCTTCAAGAGATTGATGAAGATGACATTGAAGAGATGAACATCAAGTGGCAACTCTCTCTTCTTAACATGAGGGCTAAGAGATACTTGAAGAAGACAGGCAAGAAGATAATCATAAACAACAATGATGTAGCTGGGTATGATAAAGCAAAGATTGAGTGCTACAATTGCCACAAGATGGGTCACTTTTCAAGGGAATGTCGGAAGCCCAGACAGCAGGACTCAAGGAATAAGGGCTATGAAGGCAAGTCAACAGGATCAAGGGTTGTGGAGATTACAGACTCAAGCTCAAAGGCTATGGTTGCCATTGATGGCTTAGGGTTTGACTGGAGTTACATTGCAGAGGAGGAAGCAACATCTACAGAGATGGCTCTCATGGCTTTCTTAGATTCTGAGGTACAGGTTTCTAAGTGTTCTAAATCATGTGATGCTTTAAAAAAATTAGAAACTCTTAGGAAACACTATAATGAACAGAGAATAGAGTTAAACCAGACTAGTTTTAATTTGGCAAATCATAAAAGAGGTTTAGCTATTTTAGAGGAGCAAATTGTTCATTATAAGAGTATGGAATCTAAGTTTGCTGATGACATAGCTTTGCTTAAAAAGGAAATATTTTTTAAAGATGTTGAAATTAAGTTTGTAAGATCTGAGTTTGATAAGTTGAAACAGGCAAAAGAAAACATTCAATTAAGTGTAGATACATTAGAGTATGCCTCTAAGGGTGTTAGCAAGATCATTTAATGTAAAATTCTCAACAAGGCTAAATCAGGTTTAGGGTATAACTCAGTTCCACCTCCTCACAGAGGAATACCTATTCCTCCAGGTATTGACCTAGAACATACAGGTTTGGAAGAATTTCAACTACCTAAGATGGAATATGGACCGAAACCTAAGGAGAAAGAAGTAGTTGAAAAGCCTGTAGAAGTAAGCTTTGAGAGTGCAAGTGATAAATCACTCTCTGATGACAAGGTGTCATCTGCTATGGATTCAGATGCTCCAACCATAGAGGATTGGACTTCTGATGATGATGAGAGTAATCAGGATAGGGTTAAGCCTGATAGTGTTAAGGTTGAGAAAACAAAAGTTCCCAAGGTGGTAAAGACTGAGACTGTTAGGCCTAGAACTAATGCTAAACCTTTTAGACCAACAGTTAGGTATGCTGAAATGTATAGAACCACAAACAAGCCCAGAGGTAACCAAATGAATTGGAACAACCTCAAGTCTCACCAACTAGGTGATGACTTTGTCTGTTATAGAAAGCTTGTTTTACATGTGGTAGCTTTGACCATCTTGCTGCTTATTGCAACAACAGTGTAACTAGGTTTTCAAGTCCTAGGGTGAACTCAGTAAGACCTCCTACTCACCCTACAAATGCTAGAATGATACCTAGATCAGTTCTTTTAAAGTCTGGCCAAAGATCAGTTCATACTGCTAGACAAGCAGTTCATACTGTCAGACCTATTAGACCTATTTACCCAAGACCAACAGTTCAAAGTGCAAAAACTCTTTTCAAATCTGCACCAACAACTGTTAAAAGACCCTTTAGTAACAACGCAGTGGTAAACAAACAAGTTTGGAAACCCAAAGTGACAACAACAAAGCCAGCAGTTCATACTGCTAGCAGAGTAGTTAGTACAGGTAACATTAAAAACACTGCTAAGGGAAATACGGGCAATGGAGTAAGTGCATCGGCATGTTGGATTTGGAGACCAATCCAATCCAATGGTGCTTCAATTGTTTTAAAGAGAATGAATTATGTTGATGCAAGAGGCAAGCCTAAGTCAGTGATGGCTTGGGTACCACAAGGAAATTAATTTTTCTTTTTATGTGCAATGTTAGTCATATGTTTATATGTTATGAGACAAGTGCATTGCACCTTGTTTCTTTGTTTTTGGACTAAAAATTGCAGGTATGGAAGTTAAGCACAAAGGAATTATCAAGTGCTTTATGTTTTGGACTGAATGGTGCTTTGGAGCTCTCAGTGTGTGATCTTTGCACACCACAAATAGTTATTGGTTCACCATGTCTAACCCACATAAGAACCAACTAGTCCAGAGCAAACGGTTTCTGGTAAAGACTAATCAAATCCGTTTATGGTTGACAATTTACCAAAAATTGTATGGTCATCAACTCACCATATCTAAGAGTGAACAGTTGGCTAGTCCAAAGCAAACGGCTATTGGTAAAGACATATCAAATCCGTTGATAACTGGTAGTTTGCTAAAAACTATATGAGGTTAATACTGTCAAGCAAAATTTTCTTCAACAGTTAGTACTGCTAGTGCAAAGTTTGTACTGCTCAACTAGCCGTTGTAACTAATGTGCCAGTAACATATTTTCTAGCCGTTGGGTAAAAACCGTTACTTACCATACTTATAGGGATTTTCTAAAGGATAATTATTTACTTTCTTAATATTTACATATTCTCTTTCTAAAAGATAATAGTTATCCTTTGCGCAATATTCTCAAAACCCTAACAGTATCATAATAAAACCAATTGGCTCTTCCCAAAATCAATTAACCTTTATACGATCATCTTACTGATATTCACTTACTAAATCATCACTCATAATGGCTAATTTGGATTTTGTCAAGACACACAACCAGGTTGCTTTTCTTGAGAAAACAGATGAAGGGGATGGACCAAAATTCTATGAGATTGTGGATTTCCTCAACCACTCTCACATAAGGTATGCTCTAACTGTTTCCCCTACTCTATTTGTCTCACACATCACGGAGTTTTGGCAAACTTCTATTGTCAAAATTAGTGAAGAAGGAGACATACAAATTCACTCTAAGGTGGATGGCATATATTTTGTTGTTACCGAATCTACACTTAGGAGACATCTTAAGTTGCAAGATTCAGATGGTATCAACAATATGCTAAACACTGAAATTTGGCAAGAACTTTAGAGAATGGGGTATGATACATCCAATCAAAAACTGACTTTTCAAAAAGGATGTTTCTCCCCACAATGGAGATTTTTGATACATACTCTCTTACATTGTTTAAGTCCCAAAAGAACATCATGGGAGCAATTCAGTAGCAATATTGCTATTGCTCTCATATGTCTGTCAACAAACAAGGTTTTCAATTGTTCAAAATTTATATTTGAGAGTATGGTCGCAAATGTTAAAAGCAAAACTAAATTTCTTATGTATCCAAGATTTATTCAAACCTTTCTGAATAAGAAAAAGAATTTGCTTAAGCAATCAAAAGAAACTTTTCCTACTCCTAGCCTGTAACCAAAAGTTTTTCAAAATATGGCTATCGCAAGTAGATTGTTTAATGGGGTAGAAATACCTCTATTTCCTGAAATGCTTCAAGTTGTTCAGGGTGAAGGGTCAGTAAACCCAACTGAGCCCCAACCAACACCCATCATGGTTCCTGAAATAACCCATACACCCCCAATTCTCACAACATATAGGAGAAGGACCACAGCTAGTCTAACTAGGGTGGAAACTAGATCCTTGCCCCATGACTCACCTCTCCTAGCAGTTAACACAGCTAGAAGTGATGAGGGCAGTTCTAAACTTGATGAATTGACGGCTCTTTGTACCAAGTTATCTGCAACGGTGGAATCTCTGGAGGAAGATCTCAAAAGCCACAAGATAAATTTTGCTAAAGTCTACACCAGGTTGACTCTCAGGGTAAAGAAGTTGGAAGATCAACTAAAGAGGAAAAGAGCTAAGGTGGTACTTGATGAAGATTCTTCATATGATGGTTCAGATAATGATGGTGATGATTCTCCTAAACAGGGAAGGAAATCAAGAAAAGAACAAGAGGAAAAGAGATCTGGAACTCAGGGGAGGTATGAAGAAGGTACTAGTGGATTGAATGAATAAGGTACTACTGGTGGTAATGAAGATGCAGATATGGGTGAACAAAATCAAGAACAAGAAGGTACTGCTGAAATTACTCAAAAAGCAATACAAACTGCTAAGGTTGAAGAAGTAGCAGTACAAACTGCTAAAGACAAGGGCAAAGGAATTTTAATTGAAGAAGATGAGCCACAGAAGATAGTTAAGCCAAGAACTCAGATGCAGATAGATTATGATGTAGAAGTGGCAAAGAAACTTCAAGAGGATGAACAAGCTGATGAACAAGCTCAAATAGATCATAATGCAGAGTTAGCAAAGAAGTTGTCTGAAGATGATGTGATTGATTTTATGGAACCAAAAAGATTAGAAAAGATGGCTTCAGATGCACAGATTACTCAAGAAACCTTTGATGAACAACTACAATACTTGATAGACTCAGATCCTATTGTGAGAGCACAAGCAGTGCAACTTGTTGAAGATGTGAGTTTAAGTACAGAAGAAAAGTCAGCTAAGCTTACTGAGTTCATTTTATCAAAGAATAAGGAAGTTGCTTGGAGTAATCTTATGCAGAAGATAAGAGATAGACAAAAGAAAGGATACAAGAAGAAGATGCCTACAAAGAAAGAACAGATCAGCTTCATGAAGAGTTACTTGAAGAATCAAGCTTTTTGGAAGATGAGTTACTTCAAAGGAAGAACAGATGCTGAGATTGAGAAAGCATATTATGAAGCATATGCAAGGATCAACAAGCCATTTCATACAGATTTTGTTATAGACACAGGGAATAGTAAAGGAAAGAAAAGAGATCCAGAGGTGTTAGAGTCTGATACATCAAAGAGGCAAAAGACTGGAGCTGGAGGATTAACTGATGAGCAAATCAAGAATATGATTGTGGTAGTTCCTGAATCCACAAACATCAAGCCACTATAAGCAAAACACCCTATTATAGATTGGGAAGTATTTTCTGATGGAAGAATGAAAGGGTGGAAAATCATTAGAATTGGTGGAGTTACTGAGAGATACAGATTATTTGAAGATTTGCTTAAGGGATTTGATAGGGAAGATCTCAATCAGTTGTGGAATTTAGTGCAAGAAAGATTCAGAGTTGCAGATCCTATTGAAGATAAAGATAAAGAATTATGGGTACAGCTGAAGAGAATCTATGATCCAGATGGTGGAGAAGCTATATGGAGATTTAAAGCAAATATCAAGGATGTTTCTTGGAAGCTATTTGACATATGTGGTGTACATAGGATTTCTACCAGAGATGGGATAGAGATATATATGTTGGTTGAAAAAGACTACCCTCTCAAAACAGCAACTTTGTTGATCTTAGTGTATTCAAAATTGGAGGTTGAAACTGAATCAGAAATGGCAGATACATTAGTCAGAAGAATTTTTGATATTGCTGAAAAGTGAAAAGCCCAAACAAAGAGACTGGCTTGGTAGGTGTTTGGAAGAATCCCCCCATCATGGTGATGCAGTTTAATTCGAAGAAAAACTTAGTGATTTGGAGATAAATCATAAGTTTAGGGGAGGATTGTTGGGAATTAAACCTAACAGTTAGTACTGTCAGTTATAAGTTAGTATTGCTGAAGATTTATTGAAGAATACACTAACAGTACTAAGTCAGTTAGTGCTGCTAGTATAGACATTAGTACTGCTTATGTTTTTGTAAACGTGTAATAGATAATTATAGAAAGGATTTTGTGTATATCCTACTTATATAGAATTATAGTTATCTTGTACATGAATCCTTGGTGTATAAAAGGATAACCTATGGTTAGGTTTTTGATAGATCATTTTTGTGAAGATTCAAGTTTGTAAACCCTAGTGATAAATCAAGATCACTCGTATTATTGATAAATAATATTGAATCGTTTGAAGTTATTCATTGTCTCTTGTTCATATACATAAACACTGTTCCATTCATACATCATAAAACAATATCTTCTATGTGTTAGTTAGTAAATTCCGCATGCTAGTTAATATTACTCAAAGTATCTATCTAACACAAGGCGTGTGTTTAGATTCTCTCAGATGCAGATAAGGCTTACGTGCCATCTTTCCATACATACATGAAACACACTTATCAAAAGACTCATCTTCAGTTGATTTAAGAAGCCCCTCAAGTTGCAGCTTCTCAATGCGCTTCTTGCCAATGTGTCCAAGACGACAGTGCCACAAGAGTGTAGAGTCCAAGTTAGACTTGGCTCTTTTATTGCTAATTGAATAAATAGAACTATTATTGGAAGTAGAACAATGCATATCAATTTCATAAATACCATTACGAGGAACATGAAAATAAACTAAATTATTCTTTGAAACTGAAATACGACCATTCATAAAAACATTAACAAATCCATTGTCTTCCAAAAGAGAAGCTGAAATAACGCCCCTAGTAATAGAAGGCGCAAAATGACAATTGTCTAGTACAATAATTAAACCATTAGGAAGATGTAAATCAAAATTTCCAATTGCTTCGACGGCGGCACGGTTACCATTGCCCACGTACAGACTCAAAGCTCCTGGCTTCATCTTCTTACTTCCCCTTTGACCCTGAGTTGTATTACAGATGTGAGTACTACAGCCAGTGTTATAAACCCAAGATTTATTAGGAAAAGCATAAAGTTCTATTGTGAAGATACCTGAAGTACTAGCACCGCTAGCTAGCTTCTTCTTCTCATATAACTCGGCGAGTTACTGGAGACAATTCCTCCTCCAATGGCCTACCTCATTACATTGATGGCAGACCGCGACCTTTGCAGGGTTATCTTTCTTAGGTGGGGGGGGGGGGAATCTTAAGTTTGGGAGCATAAGATGGCTTAGCCCAATTGTTTGGAGCATAAACCATCTTATCTTTTCCATTCCCTTGATTCGTACCCTTAGCAGCCTTTTGCAGTTTTTTTGTTCTCGTTGTTCTTTTTCGGATCCTTCCTGCCTTGACATACATCACAACAGGAGTAGCATCTTTCTTTGGAAGCGTCTGCCATGCATATTCATATTTAAATTCTGCACGAAAGTGTCATATACCTTGGACAGTGAGGTGAGAATCAAGCTTACTGTAACAACCCGTAATTTTCCAGACATATCTCTATACGAGATTATCTCTGTTTTTCGTTTACGAACCTTTCGGAGCTCATTTGACCATAAAACGTGAAGTTATCTCGCGAAACGTGAAATTTGTACACAACGCGTACTAGCACAACCGACGATTTGATTTGGTTATTTTATTATCTGTGAGAAACGAGGCGTATGAATAGTCATTTTTACTGGAAAAATTATTCTGAACGCAATGGTGAAATTCCCGTGTCTTGAATCGATCGTTTGCTATCTTAAACGAGCCCCGAGCCTCATTTCAAGAAAGATAGCCTAAACTACAATAATAGTCCCTGCAGTAATATTACCCTACTGCCCCTAGACTTTTGTTATTAACACTTTTGGCCCTAGGGTTTACACAACCCTAACCCTAGCAATATATAAACAACCTTATAACTATTTTAGGGTTCATAAACTTCCCTCCCCTCCTCCCATAATCCGGAAGCCGCCACTTTTTTCGGCCACCTCCGGCCGACTGCTTCCATACTCACCACCTCACACCCACCATCATCTACCTCACTACAACCACCCTCATCACATCATGGCCATCATTACAGCCGCCACATCTGAACGCCGCCGTTGCACCATCTCCACCATTCGCTACCGCCACAATGAAGACAAGAAGACAAGGGTTGTTTGTTTGTTTTTGGTTCGCGACCGTGAGCAGCCTCCACCACAGCCGCCGTCTTTTCCCCCTTCTCTCTCTCTTTCTCGACATGGTAAAATCGAGAAACGCCACTTGTTATTTATTGTTTTATAAACCGATTTTAGTTATTGTTTTTGGATAATCGATTTGTGTTGATTTTGGTTTTCGTGGATTTGAAAGTGCTTATGAAACGAGGTTATTAGTTTTCATGAATAAAAACCAGATTTAAACGTGTTTTGGAACTAGTTTCGTGTGGTATAAATCTCAAAAAGGGGGGTTTGATGTATTATTTTTGGATCCCAAGTTGTGTCTGGAATTGTTGTTTGTTCATGGGTCGGTTTATACCCGGACTAGACTCGAATTAAACCCATATGGTACACGGGGTTATATTTTGGTTACTAATCAGTTGGTCTTGCTCACTCGGTTGTCGTTGGTTCCCGTTCACAAAAGAAAGACCCACGTAGGGTATTTGGGTGCTAGTTATGTGATAGTGTCAATGTTGTTGTTGTTGGTCAACGAGACCCCAAATGGGGTGTGTTTATGGTTGTGATTATGTATATAACCGGGTGGTGATTATTTTTGCGTTAGCAGCCTACTAGGAATTTTAGTGCATTATGTGATAGTTTATTTAGTCTGACAAGGTCACCACAAGAATGGTGTTGCTTGCTCGGTTTGGGTAACGAGGCACAAGGGTGCTCCTTCGGGTGTTTGCGTTGATTGCGTGTCTCGGCTCAAGACACCAAGGTGTCGAGAGAGTGTCTTAGTCTGCTTAGTACTGTCTCGAAATAACATGAATCAAGAGTGTGTCAAATTTTGTTGTGTTGAGGATGGGATTTGGAATTCACGTTTGTCGCCGTCTGGCCGTAGTTTGCATCGGGTCAGATTAGATCTGATTGGCACCGTTTGAATTCGAGTTACTTATTTATAACTCCTTGAGAGCGTAATAAGCCCGTCCGAGTTTACTGGAACGTTTAGATTTGATTTTGGCCACGTTTAGATTCGATTTTGGCCACGTTTAGATTTGATTTTGGCCATGTTTAGATTCGATTTTGGCCACGTTTAGATTTGATTTTTGCTACGTTTAGATTCGATTTTGGCCACGTTTAGATTTGATTTTGGCCACGTTTAGATTCGATTTTGGCAACGTTTAGATTTGATTTTGGCTACGTTTGGAATTGATTTCGGCTACGTCTAGATTCGATATCGACTATGTTTGGATTGGTTTGATTCGGATTGAATTCGGATTGTTTGATTTTGTGATTTTGGACGTCATCCTGGATTTGGATTTGTTATTCGGCCTTGTTTTTATTGTGGCCTTGTTACAGTCGCCTCTACCCTAAGCCTTGTGCTCAAGCAATGTCGTTCAATCGTAGCTGTTCAATTAATGTTGTACCTTCCATTTTAAGTACTATGTACACTACCGATTTGACCAACTGATTTCTTGTAGCAATCAAAATCTTCCCTCAGAGTTGCACTCTGAACTCGCTAAACTCTCCATTTGGCAGAGATTCCGCGCCCAACAGAAATTTTAAGACGTTAAGGAGTAACCTGAACCGCATTCCTTGGGACAACCACCTAACTTTTCACTCATCCCTCGGAATTACCAGTGATCCTTGCTACTTTCTTACCAGATAATAAATTATATCATAAACGAAACTTTGGAAGTAAATCCTGCGCCACTACCAGAGTAATTGTTAATAATCCTACATAATCTACTCACCTTCTACTAATCAATGAGATGACAGGATGGGCAAACTTGCTCATCAATACTCATGGGAAATCAATACACGACATGGAGTGTCGATTCTCACCATTCTCTGGTCAGGATAGATGCTTCACATCAAATCCCTGGCAATCACTCCAAGAGCCATAAGAACAGATTTAGATATGAATACTGTGTATCATCTCTAAACTGATGGCCAAAGTGGAGGAATCATTCAAGTGTTAGAGGACATATTGTGTGACTGCGAGATCGAGTTTGGCAAGGGTTGGGATAGACACCTCCCGTTGGCCAAATCCTCTCGTAACGATACCTACGACTCTAGTATTTCAACGACACTGTACGAGGCACCTTATGGTCGCAAGTGCCGATCGCCGACTTGATGGGTAGAAGTTGGGGATACCCAACTTACTGACCCCGAACTTGTTTACGAGACTACCGAGAAGATCGTTCAAATCAGAACCGAGTTGCAAGCTGCTCACGAATCGTCAGAAGAGTATGCTGACAAATGACGTAAACCTCTTGCATTCCCAGTTAAAGCATAGATTGTGCTTAAAGATTCACCACGAGAAGGTATGATACGTTTAGTAAACGTGGAAAGCTTAATCCTCGTTATATTGATTCTTTTGAAATCCTTGCTAGAGTTGGACCAGTAGCTCACAGACTCGAGTTATCGTCAGGACTCAGCAGTGTTCGCAACGTTTCTATGTGCAGAGTGAAGAAATGACTTGCCGATGAGGCAACCGCTATTCCTCCGGGAGAGATTTGGATTGATGAATGTTTAAACCTTGTTAAGAAACCTATCGAAATCATGGAACGTGAAGTCAAACAACTTTAGTAAAGTCGCATTCCTATCGACAAAGTTCGTCGAAACTCGTGAAAAAGACCCGAATTCTCGTGGGAACGTGAGAATGAATCCTCGTGTGTATATACCCATCTCTTCTCAAACGTAGTGAGTAACTGGAATTGAATCGCGAGGACGCGATTCTGTTTAAGGAGGTGAGACTGTAACAACCCGTAATTTTCCAGACTTATTTCTATACGAGATTATCTCTGTTTTTTGTTTACGAACCTTTCGGAGCTCATTTGACCATAAAACGTGGAGTTATCTCGCGAAACGTGAAATTTGTACACAACGCGTACTGGCACAACCGATGATTTGATTTGGTTATTTTATTATCTATGAGAAACGAGACGTATGAATAGTCGTTTTTACTGGAAAAATTATTCTGAACGCAATGGTGAAATTCCCGTGTCTTGAATCGATCGTTTGCTATCTTAAACGAGCCCCGAGCCTCATTTCAAGAAAGATAGCCTAAACTACAATAATAGTCCCTGCAGTAATATTACCCCACTGCCCCTAGACTTTTGTTATTGACACTTTTGGCCCTAGGGTTTACACAACCCTAACCCTAGCAATATATAAACAACCTTATAACTATTTTAGGGTTCATAAACTTCCCTCCCCTCCTCCCATAATCTGGCAGCCGCCACTTTTTTCGGCCACCTCCGGCCGACTGCTGCCATACTCACCACCTCACACCCACCATCATCTACCTCACTACAACCACCCTCATCACATCATGGCCATCATTACAGCCACCACATCTGAACGCCGTCGTTGCACCATCTCCACCACTCGTTTGCGTCACAATGAAGACAAGAAGACAAGGGTTTGTTTGTTTGTTTTTGGTTCGCGACCGTGAGCAGCCTCCACCACAGCTGTCGTCTTTTCCCCCTCCTCTCTCTCTTTCTCGACATGGTAAAATCGAGAAACGCCACTTGTTATTTATTGTTTTATAAACCGATTTTAGTTATTGTTTTTGGATAATCGATTTGTGTTGATTTTGGTTTTCGTGGATTTGAAAGTGCTTATGAAATGAGGTTATTAGTTTTCATGAATAAAAACCAGATTTAAACGTGTTTTGGAACTAGTTTCGTGTGGTATAAATCTCAAAAAGGGGGGTTTGATGTATTATTTTTGGATCCCAAGTTGTGTCTGGAATTGTTGTTTGTTCATGGGTCGGTTTATACCTGGAATGGACTCGGGTCAAACCCGTATGGTACACGGGGTTATATTTTGGTTACTAATCAGTTGGTCTTGCTCACTCGGGTGTCGTTGGTTCCCGTTCACAAAAGAAAGACCTACGTAGGGTATTTGGGTGCTGGTTATGTGATAGTGTCAATGTTGTTGTTGTTGGTCAACGAGACCCCAAATGGGGTGTGTTTATGGTTGTGATTATGTATATAACCGGGTGGTGATTATTTTTGTGTTAGCAGCCTACTAGGAATTTTAGTGCATTATGTGATGGTTTATTTGGTCCGACAAGGTCACCACAAGGGTGGTGTTGCTTGCTCGGTTTAGGTAACGAGGCACAAGGGTGCTCGTTCGGGTGTTTGCGTTGATTGCGTGTCTCGGCTCAAGACACCAAGGTGTCGAGAGAGTGTCTTAGTCTGCTTAGTACTGTCTCGAGATAACATGAATCAAGAGGGTGTCAAATTTTGTTGTGTTGAGGTTGGGATTTGGATTATGTGGTGTCTAACAATTGGGTTCGGTTTTATGGGCTCGACAGCCCACTAAGGGAGTATTTGGAGTCATTGGGCCGAAGCCCACTTTTTGTGTAAGCTAGTTTGTGAATGCTATTCACAGATTCGTATCTTTGGTAAGTTTCGGGGGCTCTTGGATTGATATATTGGGATTGGACAAAATAAATACTTAATGGACCTTATTATACGGATCGTGATGTGACATATATTGGACTTGAACTATTTGGCATGTATTAACAATATTGAACATTACGGACTTATTGGACTTGGAATGAATACAATATATTAGACTCTAGATGAATTTAATATATTTGATTCGCAACCAATGTACGATATGGAAATAATGTCAACTAATAAATGAATACTCTTTATTAATCGGGAAATATTGTTTGAGAAAATTAGTTTTTATTTGTTAAACTTACCTTTTATTTATAAAACGTTATGTTTCATACAAAATACTTGGGATATGGGGAAAATATCGAAACTTACCAATCCACCTATTTGTATTGGCATGTTTATTTGTCGTTAACTTCTAGATTTGTCTTCCTTGGTTTGAGTTCTCATCAGTATTCTCTCGAGTTTGTCGATGTCTATTTCTCATTGGCGTGAGTTGTATATCGAGTCTATGTTTTCTTACCACACCACACGAAACATTGATACTAAGCTTTTGATAAGTTTGAAATCGAGTAATCCACGAAAACTACGACACGCTGTCTCTTATAGACTTTATTATTTTGCGCGACGTATTTTGAGATAACTGTATACGTATTAGGTTGTGCCGATCCTAGAGCGTTGTGTACCGTTGTGCTTGAACCTCCGTGTAACGTTGTGCCTGTATATCCTGGAACTGTCGTGCCGTATGTCTTGAGATTGTTGTGTCTTGCTTCTCGATGCCAATCGTGTCAGTTGTGATCTTTGCATTGCTGTGGCTAAGGTGAGTTCATGGCCCCTACTTTTACCGGTTTTATAACTATTTTGGGGGAGAATACATGCTCATTACTACTTAAACTCAATACTTGTTTTACTTGAAACGTGATTTGTTTTCTCCAACGTACTGTTTGGCTGATATATCTGACCTGGTTACTTGAATGTGTTATGTGTTTACCTGTTATTTGATGAGGCCTGAAATTGTGATTGTGGTTTATGAGACTGTTACGTGAGCTGGCTAAGGTTATTGTTATATGAACCGCATCTGTGTGGGATTATTGTTACATGACGCAATCTTGTACGTGCTTATGAATATTATTTGCCGCGCAATTGTGATGGACTGTAGTGTGCACCTATAGGGAACTGTTATTGTGATTTGACTTTTATGACTTAGCCAGCGTAACACTATATGAGTGTAGTATCTGTATGATTGATTATGGTTCGAGATGCTTTGACTATCTTATTATTTGCGGATTTGATTCTGGAACTGTGATTTAGGCAGTGTGAGCCTACGTTGGACTTGACTTGTTTGTGAATGATGATTTGAACTCGAAAACCTTTTGGTTCAACCATATTGTTTTTAAACTTAAACATGTGAACTCACCAGCGTAAGCTGACCCTTTTAGCATGTATTTTCAGGTTTTAAGTGATAGCTTATTTCTGAAGGCGCTTGGCAAGGGGGCATGGTCATAGACGACTCTGATATTTATATTTGGGACCGCTTTATTTATTATGGGCCTATTTCCGCACTACTTTTCAATAATGTAAATATAACACTTTTTGTTAATAAATTTTCTTCTAAACGGTTGAGGTAAAACCGTTCTTGGTAACTTGTGTTGTGATACCAATTGAGTAGCACCCCAGTGACATGTACGCTTCCGCTGGACCCGATTTTCGGGGTGTTACACTCACTCCAAGTTGAGTGGACACAGGGTGACCATGACGCTCCAACTGATCTATATAGCTCTTCATATTAAGAACATAAGCGCTAATAGATTGATCCTCTTCATGTATGCACACGTGAAAAGCTCTCACGGTTTGAAGTAGTTCCTGATCCGCATGTAGTGCAAACATAGTTTTTAGTTCCTAAAGCATTTCATAAGCCGCAATGTGTTCCAGGTCCTTTTAGAGTTCTGACGTCATGCTAACAAGCATGAGGCTAGCAATCTCCTTAGATGCCTTAACCCAACGGGTGTGAGCCACCAAGGCATCTGCAGAAGGATCCTGTTGTCCAGGAAGCGGAACAGGAGCAGCGGGCATAGGATGCTCCAAATAGGCCAACTTATCCTCGGCTGTGAGGACAATCCTCAAGTTACGGTACCAGTTAAGGAAGTTGGGACCAGAAAGTTTTTCTTTTTCAAAGAAAGACCTGAAAACCGAATTGTTCACGGTTTGACTGTTCATCTACAATGAAAACAAAGTTCAAAAGTTTAGTATTTTCGATAATTAATTCTTAAAGAAATTAACTACCCAATTAATTACTAAAAGACTAAGATCCTTACTTGAACTCCCACTCATTACCGAAGGTCTGACCAACTAGTACTGAATGGGGCAAGAGGTAAACGGCGTGCGTTAATTGCATTACAAGTGCAACTCTTAGATTTATGAGACTCGCAGCATTGGAGAAACAAGCTACAACATGTCATGTTTAGTCTCATCATATGCCTCGGGTGGAAAGGTCTGACCAATCACACTCAATTAAGTCATCCAAAGTAAGAACTTGCAAAAATTAACAAAAATGTCTGACCAATTAGAAAAATTTGCCTTGGGTTGGAATTAACCTAAGGTCTGACCAAAGAGAAAAAACCAATTGCAAGTTCTCTTAGTTTGGACGGCATAGACTCTAATTTAACACATAGGGTATCACATAAGTTTTCTTGATAAAACATGTATCAAAAGAGTGTTCAAATAAGCATGCATACATCTTTGAAACACAAGTTAAGAAATTCCATTTGTTAACCTTTTTAGGTGCACTTTTATCGCGGTATTGGTTAAACCAATTAAAGAATTACCAACTAATTATCATCTACTATATCCTACTGCTGCATGAGTCAAAAGACCCAAGTTATTCGGATAACTACCACAAAATGGCGCGTAGAATCAAGGTAATCACCCTTAAGATGTTTTTTTGTCAATATTATCAAAAGACCTCGGTAGCTCCATTTGACGCACAAAGAAGCGGAGAAGCGGGTCAGCGCGAAGAATATTAAAAACCCTCTTCTTTAGGAAGCAAAGCAACCATCCTTACACCTCTCATATAGTTTGTCACAATGGGTTAGCCGATTTATCAATTGACTAATGATATAAAAACATTAATTGAATAAAAGTTTAAAACTTTATTATTAAAGTTTATTAAATCAAACAATATCCATCAGGCTATATCTTGGTAGCTTCGAGAGAGACCGACACCCTCAATAGCTTGATGGAACCAATGATTTAATCAAATCAAATTTCGATAGTTTATAGTCCGTTTTAAGTGTCTAAAAATATATATATATTTTTTTTTTCACATAACACATAACTGGTCACAAGGAATAAGTATGTATTATTAACAGACAAGAATTAAATCACACGATATCCAACAAACTATATCCTGGTAGCTTCGAGAGAGACCCAAACCCTTAATCAACGATTTAACTAAAACGAGTTTCGATATAAGTGTATGTCCATTTTAATATTTCAAAAATATTTTGCAAACATTACAATTCACAATGAAACACGTAAGCAAATAAAACAGACAGAAGATGGTAGAAGCAGAAGACAGACTCTTATATTGCGATAAATAAAATAAATAAATAAACACATAAAATCCGAGAACTCAATCCTCATTACAAAGAATGAGTCTTCCCCAATTGGAGAATCAAAAGGCTCCCACTTGGTTTTCGAGCTAGGTACCAAGTGGACCACATACACCAATAATGATAGCGCAAGCCTTAAGACCGGATATAAAAGTCTGAATTACAAATTAACTAGTTAATTTTAGATCTACCCTTTTTTTTATCACTTTATTAACCGGTAATAAATTAATCAAGATCAAATTAATTATTCATGACAAGAATGAATGTTGTTGTCATGATTTTCTAATAAAACAATTAATTAATGTGTTTAACGTAGCGGACCTAGCGTTTTTGATGGTTTTAACCATAACACCAAACGAGTAGACTCGTGATGCCACTGTTGGGATTTAAATAACTAGTAAACCATTTACTACGAGTACGCAGCAGATAGATCTAGTTTAGTGATTATGGATTAACAATAAATAAACACATATATTTTACTAACCTTTAATTAATTAACAAATAATTAATTTGCCGGATCTTGATCTTGATTCTTGAAACCGAAGTGATTAAGATATCACCTCTATCATATGCACACACTACACGTCAATCGAAGCACGTTAGCATGCTAGTGCTTGCTTCATGTATAACAAACTAACACCACGTGTTATTGTTATTTAGCTTTATAACCAATCGAATACTTAAGTAAGTATACGTTCGAATGGAATAAAACAATAAACCAAACCAAGTGTTATAATATTGTTTTTCCTTCTTGCCAAAAGTTCAATATAATGAACAAATTCTGGCCACTTATTTTTTTAATCAAAACAAAAAATATAAACTTTCACCCTTTTTCTAAAAATTAAATATCTCGCAAACCGTTAATCATTACGCGAAAAAAATTATACCATCCCGACGGGAATTAAATTATCTTTCTATAGATATGCAATTCTATATACTTTCGACGAACTTTTTTTTTTTTTAAATTTCCGCCAAGAAAATCACACGTGATTTGTAAAAATCGCATGTGATTTAATTTTTACAAATCACATGTGAACTTTACAAATCATATGTGATTTTTCTGGGCGGAAATTTTGAAAAAAAAAAAAAAAAAAAAAAAAAAAAAAAAAAAAAAATCCGTCGAAAATATAGAGAAATGCATATCTATAGATAGATAATTTAATTCTCGTCGCGATGGTGTATTTTTGTAGCTTGAAGATTTACCGTTTGCAAGATATGTTGTTTTAAAAAAAATGTAAAAAATAAGTTTTATTAATTTAGATGAAAAATGGATGAATAAGATTGGTTATTTGGATTTATGACAAATATGAAATCTATATTGATCTCAACTCTTTGCTTCTTTTGCTTTCTGCCGTATGAATAAATAAAGGGAAAAGGTCAAACAATATTTAATACTTGTAGGGATATATTATGTCGTGTGATATGGATTAGCCAAAACAACAACCGAGAGGTTATTTATATAGCAATCTATCTTGTCCTCCAAGTTTAGTTATGCACCTCCTCTAGTTTCATAAAACGACACTTGGACTCCCTTCTAGTCCATTCCATAACCGGCTACTTTAGGGAGGAGGACGAGGGTTTTCGTTTTCGACATCTAGATCCCTCTCTTTTATATTTAACATATATTAGTTAATTATTGAGTCCAACGGTAAACTAACGATTGTTAAATAATTATTTCGTGAAGCATATTATACATTTAATAAATATAAAACATATATGTATTAAATATATAATAAACGTGTTCTTTGTGTATACGTGTGTGCCCCGATAGGTCACGTATTTCTTAGCCGTATAAATGACTACCTAATGAGCACAAACCAACAACTACCTTGTATATGCAATTGAGGATGTGAACTATGATGGTTTTATATTACAAACTTTCAAACCTGTATGTACTTATCAGATTCTTAATACGTACGTACAAACCTGATCAAAAAGAAATTATTGAAAAGTGACACCATATTTGAAGGTATGGACGATTGGACTCCATTAAAACATAAGTTATAAGAGGGAGGAAAAACTACAAATCCGTCGTATCATCAAAACGAAAACACGTACTGTTACTATATGGTCACTAGTTAGGTCAACAAGACAGTAATGAACATGCGTAAATATCATATCATCAAACTAGATAATAAAGGTACCATTCATAGTTCAAACACAGAACAAGTACAATTAACAAAAAAAAAAAAAAAAACATACTAGGAAGTCGAGATTTAACAATCCATTACTTCAGATAATAGAGTCAAAGATCCAACTAAAACGCTTTCATCCCCTTAACGGAACTCCAATCAGTTGTGACCATCCATGACTTGTTCGATGACTTCTTTAGAAGCCTTCAGCAAACCAATGCTTCTTTGCAGCTTCTCCCTCTTTATTGCCATAGAGGGAGGTTCATCCAGCATCTTTTCTATACCACCACCACGCACAATCACCTCATTCATTTCCATCTCGATTTCTTTGTTCACCACTTTTTGTATCAGAAATCGAAGCTGAAGTGCTACCCAATCCACCATCCGTTTCAAAACAATTTTCCAATAAGCCGTCATCCTCATTTTAAGATCAAAAGCTTGAGCCCTTGTGTTTGCTGCAACATCAGACAGATGCAGCCTGCGCAGATGCCTGATATTAATACTGCCATAACCTTCCACATGTAGTGTTGTTGACTTGAAATTGGATATCGATGATGAAAAAGTGCTACGGTTTCCCATTAACTTGTTATATGAAGCGGTGAACTCGGGGTCACAAGTGTAATCAGTGATCTTCTCCATTTCTATCATTTCAACAACTCGTTCCTCAAACTGAACCTTCTTTTCCCGCATCACGTGCAAAGTTGCTTTCCTCATTGACGGAAGCAACTGAGGGTAATTATCACAACAATCAGTAAGTACTCTTATACACACAGTTTCAAGATAACTCCAAACTTTGTCTACAAAGCTAACAGGCATATCAGATATGGTGTTCACTTTTCTTTGGAGCAAGCTTAGGAACACTGAGTGAGGAAGGAAATTTGGCAACCTGATTCCATTAGCTTCCTCCAAAACCTTCATTTCCTCAACTAGAAAATCTTCAGAAAACTTGATACTCATGTTAAGTTCTGTTGAGCACTCATCTAGCATTTCAACCAGCCGAGCATTGCAATGCATTTGGTTATCATCTTCATATTGGTCAAACTCGCCTCGGATCAAGATCCTTTGAAGTGTTTCTTTCATTGAACCAACTATTTGCATAAATGCAACCATCGCATCTGGAACACTTGTAAGCTTTATTGGTAATTTGTTGAGGTCAGAAATAGAAGCATTGAGCCTCTCATTGATCTTTTTGACAATGTCTGGCAAACATTTTGAAATTATCTCTGACTGGATTTGCACAAGCTTATTCGCCAAAACAGGAATACTTACCATGGAACTGTCAATCTTGGACAACAAAGGGTGAGTATCAAAAAGTTGACCTTCTTGGAATCGAGCTTCATCATACGTTTCATCATTGATCCGGTTTCTAACACAGGTGTAACCAAGGCCAATATTTACATCATTTGCCATAACTTTCTCGAGTAGGCCATTTGGGGATATGTCACATTTGGTAACGACGGCCAGTGTCCTCTCCCCGGTACTGTCCACACGTCGTGACATGCAAATTGATTCACATGTTGTGAAATCAACCGAAGCAGGAAGAACATATATTCAATATGATACTCTCTTCTGGCTCGATGTACTCCATTATCATACCTTCAAACAATAAAGAGTAAATTACACCGTTCGTCCCTGTGGTTTGTCCAAAATCACTGGTTTAGTCCCTAGAGTTTAAAAGTTGCGTGTATGGTCCCTCTGACAGCAAAAGAATAACACCCATGGTCCCTATCGCTAACTGACGTTATATATTCCGTTAGCAAGTTTCAAGGTTAGTCCATAAACCAAACAAGCGTTTGCAACGTTAGTCCTTTTCCTTAACGGCCGTTTGCAACGTTAGTCCTTTTTTGAAAAATATTCGAAAAATTTATAAAAATTCGAAAAAACTTATATAAATTCGAAAAATTTATAAAAATTCAAAAAATTTTAAAAATTCAAAAAATTTATAAAAATTCGAAAAAATTTATAAAAATTCGAAAAAATTTTGAAAAATTCGAAAAAACTTATAAAAATTCAAAAAATTTCTAAAAATTCAAAAAATTTTAAAAATACGAAAAATTTTAATAAAAATCCGAAAAAAATTATAAAAATTCGAAAAAACTTATAAAAATTCAAAAAAATTTTAAAAATTCGAAAAAACTTATAAAAATTCGAAAAATTTCTAAAACTTCTAAAAATTTTAAAAATTCCAAAAATTTATAAAAATTCGGAAAATTTATAAAAATTCAAAAAATTTTAAAAATTCCAAAAATTTATAAAAATTCGAAAAAATTTATAAAAATTCAAAAAATTTATAAAAATTCGAAAAAAATTATAAAAATTCAAAAAATTTATAAAAATCAAAAAAAATTTAAAAATTCCAAAAATTTATAAAAATTTATAAAAATTCGAAAAAACTTATAAAAATTCAAAAAATTTATGAAAATTCAAAAAAATTTAAAAATTCAAAAAATTTATAAAAATTCGAAAAAATTTATAAAAATTTGAAAAATTTATAAAAATTCGAAAAATTTTTAAAAATTCGAAAAAACTTATAAAAATTTGAAAATTTTCTAAAAATTCTAAAAAAATTATAAATTCGAAAAAATTTATAAAAATCCGAAAAATTTATAACAATTCGAAAAAACTTTTAAAAATTCAAAAAATTTATAAAAATTCAAAAAAATTATTAAAATTCGAAAAATTTATAAAAATTCGAAACAATTTTAAAAATTCGAAAAATTTATTAAAATTCGAAAAATTTATAAAAATCCGAAAAATTTTTAAAAATTCGAAAAAACTTATAAAAATTCCAAAAATTTATAAAAATTCATAAAAAATTATAAAAATTCGAAAAATTTTTAAAAATTCGAAAAATTTATAAAAATTCAAAAAATTTATAAAAATCCAAAAAAATTTTAAAAATTCGAATTTTTATAATTTTTTACAATTTTTTGAATTTTTATAAATTTTTCGAATATTTATAAGTATTTTCGAATTTTTAAATTTTTTTGAATTTTTAAAATTTTTCGGATTTTTATAAATTTTTTCGATTTTTATAAATTTAAAATTTAAAATTTTTTTGGAATTTTTATAAATTTTTTATATTTTTTAAAAATTTAAAATTTTTATAAATTTTTTTCGATTTTTTTAAAATTTAAAATTTTTTCGAATTTTTATAAATTTTTCGGATTTTTATAAATTTTTTTCAAATTTTTAAATTTTTTTGAATATTTAGAAAATTTTCGAATTTTTATAAGTTTTTTCGAATTTTTATTAATTTTTCGAATTTTTATAAGTTTTTTTGAATTTTTAAAATTTTTTGAATTTTCATAGGTTTTTTGAATTTTTATAAGTTTTTTCGAATTTTTATAAATTTTTTGAATTTTTATAAATTTTTGGAATTTTTAAAATTTTTTGAATTTCTATAAATTTTTTGAATTTTTATAAGTTGTTTCGAATTTTTATAAATTTTTATAATTTTTATAAATTTTTTCGAATTTTTATAAATTTCTTCGAATTTTTAAAATTTTTTGAATTTTTATAAATTTTTCGCATTTTTATAAGTTTTTTCGAATTTTTAAAATTTTTTTCGAATTTTTATAAATTTTTTCGAATTTTTATAAATTTTTTGAATTTATAAAATTTTTTGAAGTTTTATAAATTTTTCGAAGTTTTATAAGTTTTTTCGAATTTTTAAAATTTTTTTGAATTTTTATAAGTTTTTTCGAATTTTTAAAAATTTTTCGGATTTTAATAAATTTTTTCGAATTTTTAAATTTTTTTGAATTTTTAGAAATTTTTCGGAATTTTATAAATTTTTAAAATTTTTTGAATTTTTAGAAATTTTTGGAATTTTTATAAGTTTTTTCGAATTTTTATAAACTTTTTGAATTTTTATAAATTTTTTCGAATTTTTTTAAATTCTTTGAATTTTTAAAATTTTTTGAATTTTTATAAATTTTTCGAATTTTTATAAGTTTTTTCAAATTTTTATAAATTTTTCGAATATTTTTCAAAAAAGGACTAACGTTGCAAACGGCCGTTAAGGAAAAGGACTAACGTTGCAAACGCTTGTTTGGTTAATGGACTAACCTTGAAACTTGCTAACGGAATATATAACGTCAGTTAGCAATAGGGACTATGGGTGTTATTCTTTTGCTGTCAGAGGGACCATACACGCAACTTTTAAACTCTAGGGATTAAACCAGTGATTTTGGACAAACCACAAGGACGAACGGTGTAATTTACTAATAAATGACTTCATAAGGAATATTGGATGTAATTATCTGTTGCTTAATATAATTATTGTATAAAATAAGTAGCCACTATAATTTCTTGAGTAACTTGCCTTTATTTTTGCAAAAACCAAAGGGTCAGGTTGGTTTGAACTATAATTTTTAAAGTGTTTTGGAATTAGGATTGCACTTTGAATATAGGAGGAAATTTATAGAAAACATTATCACGGTCTCCAATAGTCGGTACTCCGTCGCTCGTAACGACGGACTACTGATGGATTAGTGACGTCAGATTATATACCTCATCATTATCTATATATATAAAACATCTACATAACGTACATGCATATATATTTATGTGAACATGTGGATATCTATATACTAGCTTATAGACCCGTGAAATTCACGGGATTTTAGAGGGTTTTTGCATCAAAAAATTAAGTACGTGAACAAAGTAGGAAAAAATAAAGAACGTAAACACTATGAAATTTTCTTGTAACGGAATAATAAGTTATAAGTGAATAATAGTAAAACATACAATGCTTGTAAATATCTATGTAATAAACGTTCATTGCCTCGTGATCTCCAATATGTTTTTCTTAAAAAGCAAATGTATGTAGCGATCATTCTAACACTTCAACAAAAGGTCCATTACGTGTACATGATTACACGTAACATTACCATCCCTTCTGTCATGTACCAGATACAAATTATTACAGTAAATTACTACACTTCAGGCTCCTTGTAGTAAACACTTAAGTTCCTCCCTTTGTATCATATCCAACCAAGCATTCAGTAGCTCACATTAGCGTAACAAACAAATCTCAGAGCCAAATTGTAAGCACCGGTTCCAGCATGCAGCTGCTCCACCTAAGTGTAAACAGACTTCACAGCTCACCTACAAATTATCAGTATACTGCAGCAACAAAACCTAAAAGGTATCAATCACAACATATTGCTACAAACTGTACAGGAAGAAAAGAAAGAAGATTTCTTTAGGCTTCTCAACATTAAGCTTTCACCTACAATTAATGAAAAAAGTAGTTTGTATTACAACAAATACCACATTAGCTAATACTTGATCTCACAAAAGTTTAGTATTGCAGTGTTATGTGACCATGTTTGATTTCACAAAAGTTTAATATTGCAGTGCTACTTGATCTCACAAATGGGGAGCAACCATAAGTGTCCATATTAAAAGTTTAGTATTGCAGTGTTATGTGGCCATGTTTGTACATTTGTGCTCAAATATTGCACATGCACCGATTCCCTACTCCCAAACTCCTCTTCAAATGGTAGTTTAAATAGGTTGGGTGCAATCATCACAAATTCTCAAGACTTGATTTTCCCAAGTTTTACGAAAATTGAACACGTTATTATTTGCCACCCAACTTACCCATATTACCAACATTCATAGCACATTAGCATCCGTTATTTCCCCAAATTACTATTAACCTGTTATATTCACCTTTAAACGGGGAAATTAACTTGACACTTACAGATTTGCTCGGGTACATATAGTCAGTCAAGAGTGACTTCTTCGTCGGATACTTCTTCCATATTGCTCGAATACTCCCAAACAACCCTTCAAAGTAGCAATTCTAAAAGCAATCATTCCCTGAAAGTAGTTTTTCTATCGAGCAATCCTGAATAGTCCTTTATACGCAATCCCAAATAGCCCATATAATTGAGGAGCTTCTGATGTAACCACCTTTGTTCCTAAACAGCACTTCAAAGTAGTTATTATATTAACATGCGAATGAAAAAGACCACAAACACAAAACCATTAATAAAATTTAAATAAAACATGAGTACATAAAAATCAACCTTATTATATCATCCTGGATATATGTATATAGAAAAATGGACACGGACCAAAAATTCCAAAGCGCTAAGTTTAACCTGAATAAACCAATTCTACAAAATAAAAGAGCCTGCCGAATGCCCAATAGTGAAATGGTTGTAAACAGATTTCAAGGATGTCAAAAATCCAATAAAATGCTCTTGAGGAGGAGGAACTATGCTATACAATATAAAGACATTGAAGTCAAAATAAGATAGCTAAGGTGCTCCTAAATTAATGTAAAGTTGAACATAAAGCTTTTCGGGTTTATCCATGGACCGAAACTACTAAAATTACAGAATTATCGTTTGACTTGAGCAGTTAGATGGACCTAAACTACTAAAATTACAGAATTACCTTTCGGGTTTTCCATTGAGCAATTAAGTGGACCCAAAATTATAGAATTGCCTTTCGGCTTTATTCATGGACCCCAACTACTAAAATTACCCAAACTACCCAACCTAATAAAATTAAGCGCGGGATAAAAGCGAGTAAAAGCATGCCATAAATGACACAACACCAAAATATGCAATTTGTTCACATATTCTGCATGACCAAGAAAACATATACTTTTTTATTTTGTCAAATTGTTCACACTTGATAAATTTATAATTATATCATGAACATTAATATGTCGCATAAAAGATGGAGACGCTCACTTTGTGGAAATTAAGAGTACCATTAAATGGAACCACAACACCATTTTTTGTCTTGTTCCTAAGCTATGTGATGGTATTTCGACACATGGGTAACAAAATTAGAACCATGTAGAACTTGAGTGTCTCTGCCCCACCTTTAGCAATCCTAACACAAGCTCTCATTACGTCATACGCGGCCCGATTCAGGACCATTTTATGCAAAAAAAAAATGACATTAATTTATTCCAACGTCAGGTAGTGCGTGTTGTCAGTTGGTTCTTAAGTTTGGAGCTGCTCCCGTAAGGGAATAGATAAGTTAATCAAATGATAGTGTGTATAGAATTCTACTACTTTTGTTACCGAGATAGGTGATTTAGAAAAGATAGCATACAATACACAATAGACTACTCGTCCCTTTTAACATAGAACTATTGGATATGGAGCATAGTTCAAAGTCCAAAAGTTGGTTTTTTAGTTGTTCAGACCATACAAACTTGTTAGTTAGGAATAAGATGACAACATAAAGAGTAAAATACTAATATGGTTCATGTGGTGTGCTCAAAATAACTGAAATCTTCTGGTACATAAGTTACACAATAATGCAAAAAACCAAACTAATGTTTTCATTTTGTGAATGCAGCAAACATTTCTTTATAAGTGTAATTACAATTCCGTGTAAATTCAAACAGTTAAAAAAAAGGGACATTGCTAGTTTTTACATCATCATTAGGTCTAGTAGCAACGATTGCGGGACATCATTTTATAGTTCCTAATCCACTGCATTTCATTCAAGGTGGTGGTTCTGGACAAATTTCAGTGTGATTATCTGATAAAGGTAAATAGTGTACTATGATTTTGATAGTTTAATTTTAACAAATCATTTTACATATTAGAATGCACTTCCCCTCATATTCGGCCCGTATCAATATTAGCCAAGTTTTTTAGTTTACACCATTTGACCCATTATTGACGTATATTTCAGATAGTGGGTCGAATGTGCCACCTCTTTCTAGTACTTTTGAATTTTGATAAACTTTGAAAAGAGGATAATTTACAGCATATATGAATTTATTGAGCTCTATGGGTTTTTGTAAGATATTTGGTTTTGCAGGTAATGCTTAGATTGCGGCAAGACTATGACCAGCAGTACTGATACTTGAGTGGCAGGCTTACAAAAAACTAATAGATAAAATGACTAAAAGTAACAATTTAGTGAAAAATAATAAAAGATCAATTGAGTGAAATAGGCTCAAAATACGTCAAACACTAAAACAACATTAGCAAATCCAAACACTATCTCCAGTGACCCATTTTAGTACATCTAGACATATAAATGTATTATTTCTTATCATTTGATCATTTTCAAACCGCAATGCGAAAACACCCCCTGATTATGGCATGATTGGAAACTGATGTCAATTGATATTGAAGCGGGTTTGGAGTAGAAGGAAATTGTTACCAATGAGTTAATGATTAACAAAAATAACGTGTAGGGGATGAATCGTATGGAAGAAGCTTTTAAGAATCATTAGTTTTCAGTGACACGAAAAGAATGAGCAACACCCTTTGTAACAAAGATATAGAATGTGTTATTAGGTAAATTCATACAACGATCTAACTAAATATTATGGCAGACAACGATTTACCTTTTTTCAAATTAGTTGTATGGGAGACCATGACAAAGCTGACAATAGTTCAAAAAACATGTGTAAAGAAAGGACATACCAAGTGATTTTGAAGTACTAAAGAATGGCCACTTGAAAAGAAGTGGGGCAATGAGGGAAACGACAACTGATAGTATGATCATAATTTTCACCAAACCGATCCATCCAACTGCACTATCTTGTTAAGCGTTTGAAATTCCCATGTTTTCTTTGCCTGTAAGGCAACATTTGCATTTGAGGACGAAAAGCACAAAACTCAGAATAAAGGAAGTTACCAAGTATTACAACATCTAAAATTATATTGCAACTACTTAAATGAATTGGAATAGTAATTTAATAACATATTTTGTTTTAAATGTTCAAAATACCAGAAAGAACAAAAGAAGTTACCAATTTTCATCTATTCTGCCAAATTGACCATGATATCCTAACATTTTCAAAAAATATACCTACACAAATCTTAAGATTACTTATTTATCTAGATATTATTAAAAAGAATACCCGTAAAGCCATCTTCTCGAGCTTGTTCATTGCATAGAACTGCTTGAAACGTGATTATATTGCTGAATAAAGAGGCTTATCGGGTGAAAAATTGTCGTCAACAATCCGTGGGTGGCCTGTTAAAGAAAGCAAGATCGAAATTAGTATTAAAAATAACATTTTTTCAATTAAGCAGAACTTTCAGACAATGTTACTTACAAACAACTTCATGGGCGGTAATCCTTTTCTTTGGAATTCTATCATGCATCTTTAGCATCGTCTGTAATTGTAGACCATGGCTCGGATTCAAAATCTAGTTTTCTTGTAATATATAACGGAATATGCCCAATTCATTTTATGTAGATTAGAATACATGCCACAAAAAATCATTTTACCCCATACAAATCTGCTGAATAAGAAACATGTAAGCTGATTAACATCAGATGAAATAATACAAAACCCGTCGATCATTCATGTTTAATTAAACATTCAAATAAATTGAAATAGAAACAAACACGAACCATGTCTTGTGGTTTAACATCAATCTCTAAGTGAATTAAACAACAAATGTTAATTATCCGAAAATTAATGTTTGCCTCTAATTGAATTTATCAGTTAAACAAAAAATGTTAAAGGCAAATAGAATTTTAAGGTTGGACAAAAAAAATACCCACGACATAGATCGACTTCATAGGGATGTTGAATCTGGTTGAATCAAAGATATATGGACCACATCAAAATTCTTTTGTGTGTTTTTTGAATCAGTGACATTATAGCATGATTGGAGAAGCGGGTTTGGAGTAGAAGGAAATTGTTACCAATGAGTTAATGATTAACAAAAATAGCGTGTAGGGGATGAATCATATGGAAGAAGCTTTTAAGAATCATTAGTTTGAATGTAGGGTTTAATTTTAGAATTTGTTTTGTAATTAAAGGGATTTGGTGTAACCGGTTAGATGTTTGTGAAAGAGTATGGAGGAAGATAAGAGGGTGCATAGTTATTAAGCTGTTGTACATTCCTTTTTTTTTAACCAATCACAGCTTTGACACATCATAAAATTAATTGCATGAGGTGCTTTAAAAGGGTAGTACAAAACTCACGTTTATTATATTAGATAGATGTAAGTAAAGTCGATCGATAAAATTTATTACCGACGACCATATTATCTACATAAGTTTTGCATAAGTGATCCATAGCTATATATACCGTTACCAGTGGATTTGACCGTCAATGCATGTACCTCAATTTTCTAATTGTGAAAGTAAATATTGTAATTACTTAATGTTAAAATGAAAAATTAGAGGTAACCCTTATACTCGTATTATCTGAATAATATTTTGTATAGCTTTTGTTTGGATTATTAGATTAGAGATACCCTTAAGAGCCTAAATTCAAATATCATATATTCATATGCATAAACGTACCAAAAATTTGTTCATAAATGTCATGCGGTTGATCACCAATGGAACCCGAGTGATTCCAGGCAAATCAACCATGGGCGGCTCTTGGGTGGGCCGGGAGGCCAATGGGCTATATATATATATATATATATATATATATATATATATATATATATATATATAATATATATATATATATATATATATATATATATATATATATATATATATATATATATATATATATATATATATATATATATATTATATGTATTTTTTTAAATAGATATTAAACATTTAAACTTGGAACCAATTAAATTCCAATCTTAGAGGGGAGGGAGTGGAGTCGGTTAAGACTCGGCAAACTTCGGGCAAAATCGGCAACACCGCCGCAAGCCCTTCGGCAAACTTCGGGCAAGGGTGTATTCGGTTAAGTTTGCCGAGTGAGAAAGAGGTAGTGTTCTTGGTTGTGGGGCCCTCAACGGTCAAATTTTTAAAATCAATATCAATTGATGTTGTCTTTGTGATTGCGTTGAAGAGAGAACAGGTGATGAAGGGGGCGGATTTATTAGTTTGCTGTGATGTGTTTTTTGTGTTGACCATGGTTGAAGAGAGGAGATAAGAGATGGGGGCGCTGGATATGCTGAGGTGTGTGAGATTAGGTTAGATAAGAGAATTTTTAGGGATAGGATTATTAATACTATAATACAGATTTAGGGATAGAATTTTTATTATGTGGACTTTTATTAATGTAATGCATTAAGTATTATGTAATGTATTTTTTTTTTAATAAAATGTATTGTTTTAATTTTATATAGTTTTTGTTGAATTTTATGTATTAAAAAAAAATGATGTGGCAAATTGGTGACATTGCCGCAACCAATTTGGTGAAAATTGGGGTGAATTGGTGAAGTGTGAGTTGGAAGGTTTTTATTGGGTATTGATGATGTGGAAATTTGGCAAACTTTGGTGATTTGGTGACCACTCCCTCCACCCTTATAACTAAACCTATAACCCATAATAAATTTATAAGCCCAATACCCAAATCAATACTCTCTTAAAATACCTAAAAAAAAAAAAAAAAAAAAAAAAAAAAAAAAAAAAAAAAACCCTCATATGCAGACAAAGTTAGAAGCCTCCAAAACCAAGAAAGCAAACTTATCCTCTGAATTCTGAAACTCGATTCTCAAGTCGACAAGTCGACATCGCCACATCGGTATTTGTTCTTTTTTACAGTAATTTTTTTAACCGATTATATCTATTTGATTCTTTTACTGTAATTGTAACTTTGTAATAAAGAATTAAAGATTGTGGCAGCAATTGTTCTTAAAATAAAGACAAGTAGTGTATATTTTAAGATGGAAAATTAGTGTTAAATGTTACTGGTAATATAATCTTCAACCGTTTAAGGTTTTAGATTTAACATTAATTCTTAATTTTATAATTGTTATTTGATAGAGGCATAGAGCTAGGTGTTTTGTTAAGCCCTAAAATTAGATGTATAGTTTAATGTTAAGCCCAATGTTATTAATTAGCTAATTGAGGGGTTTAATGAATTAGCTCTAATTGAGCCCTAAAAGTTTAGTTGTTAATTGTTATAAACTTGTGATTGAGTGAATTGTTAATGGTTTTGAATTTGGATTTTATTTTTTTAGTTTCAACAGGTAGCAGTAGGGTCATAATTAATATATCGTAAAAAATTAGAAGATTTTAATGACTATATTAGTAATAAAAAAAGTTTTTGTAAAAGTATATTGCTAATATATGGACTTAACCCATACTACTACTATAAAAGCATGTATAATTGTGGGCCCCATAAGGAGAGCAAATATCAGCCATTAGATCATCTCTAATCTCAACTATCCATTGCATCCTATATATATATAAAGAGATAAAATATCACAAAACACATACTCCCTCCGTCTCAATTTAATTGTTTATATTTTCTTTTATAGATGTTTCAAATTAATTGTCCACTTTTCTTATTAAGTAAAAATTAGAGAATCTAGTGGAGGAATATTCCATTTTAGTGGTTGAAAATTAAAGTGGCCTCACTTTTATTAAACTTTTGTAATTTCTCTCTCATACAATTAAATTGAGAGGGAGGGAGTAGTAAACACCAGAAAAGACACACAAACTCTCTCATTAACCGACGGGAACCGTCGCCACCAACACCATTAAACCGCCGGGATCCGCCACTTTTTAACCACGATTACCGGCGCTAATATCACCGAAACAACCTTTACAACCACCACCATCAGATCTGGTACCACCATTAAAGAAGCCACCACCACCGAATCCGCCGGAAACCACGCCATTAGCACTCCACCATTACCAGATCCGGTACCTATTCCTTTGATATTCTTAGTGTCACGTGTGTCTTTTTTTATTGTTGATCTGAATATGAGTTTTATAAAAATCCAAACTTTACACGTCTTACGCACTTCTTATCGAGGGTTTTACCTGTTACTTTGATATATTTGTTGTCTTTTGTGTCCTTTTCATGTTTTATATGTTATTCAGGTTCTTGCCAAGTATTTGCAGTTTAATTTGCTTCATTTGTTGTCTATTTGTGTTGCTTTTCTGTTATTCCACTATAAAGATTCATATTACTGTTTTTGTGATATGTCATATGCCTTGAGTTCTATAAAAGAATTGAAAAAATCGAGCCTTTTTTAGGTCTTTCTGCACTTTTTCTATAAGGTTTTACCAAGTAGTTATAGGTTTTGGTTGTCTCATATATCCTCCTATTCTTGTTTGATTAATGTCTAAGATTAGTTTGCTCATTAGGTGTGTTGTGTTGGTACTTGGTAAGTTATAATATCCCGTTCTATCTATTTTTTCTTTTATTGAAATCGAGCCTTTTTTGGTCACGTGCAATTTTTGATAAGGTTTTGCAAGTAATTTGAGGTTTTGGTTGCAAGTAAATCGAGCCTTTTTTGGTCACGTGCAATTTTTGATAAACTAGTGCACTCTTTATAAGTTTTACCTATTAATTTCAAGTTGTTTTTTTTTTTTTTTTTTTTTTGTTTTCCCCTCCCCCCCCCCCCCCCCCCCCTAATAAACCTGTTATATGCTTCAGTATAAAAATACAGATCCAAACATTACTAGTCTTATACTTTTTACAAGGTTAATTAATCGTTTTTGTTTGATTTGTTCAAATATTATATAAAATATGAACTTTAAAAGTCTAATGCACTCTTACCTATCAATTTGATGCTCTGTTATCACTTGTCTCTTTCTCGTTGTTGATTTGAATATAAAGTTTTATATAACTTCCGCTGGTGGTGCTGAGGGAAAAGACGGCGAGAGTCTTGATCCGGAAATGACACATCTTTGGAGCATACCGGAAAAGTATGGGATCGATGCTGAAAGTTTGGACATGGAGATGATGGATTGGAAGATGGTTTTATCTGATATCGACGAACAAATGAGCCTATTGGATTTGGAATCTGGTATAATTGTTAAAGATAATGAGATGGGGTCATTTGAAATGTTTTGTTTGGAGGTAATTGAGAAATATGGAGACGCATATGACTACGATCTGTTGTGGTTGGAAATACAAGCTGCTGTTTTAATGTCGAAAATATGGTACTAAGCACTGTATCTAAAACAGCAGCTTGTATTTCCAACCACAACAGATCGTAGTCATATGCGTCTCCATATTTCTCAATTACCTCCAAACAAAACATTTCAAATGACACCATCTCATTATCTTCAACAATTATACCAGATTCCAAATCCAATAGGCTTATTTGTTCGTCGATATCAGATAAAACAATCTTCCAATCCATCATCTCCATGTCCAAACTTTCAGCATCGATCCCATACTTTTCCAGTATGCTCCAAAGATGTGTCATTTCTGGATCAAGACTCTCGCCGTCTTTTCCCTCAGCACCACCAGCGGAAGTTAAGAATTGATAAATTTTGATATTCCTTATGACAGATCATACATATAAACTTGTTTGATAAAAATTTCATTCACCATTTGTAATGAATTTTGATATGCAACTAAGGCTGCTTGCAGTAAGGCGACCAAGTTCTCCCATTTTTCTCTGCCACGTCAGCTTTCTCTCTCCAGCGACCTACAGGCGATTAGGTGCCCCAGTAAGGGCGACCAAGTTCTTTTTTTTTTTTTTTTTTTTTTTTTTTTCTTTTTACAAAAAAAACCATTTTTTAACACAAAATTAAATTTCATTAAAAATTAAAACATTACATAGATAAAAAAAAAACATTAAATAAACATAAGCTTCATACATAAACATAAACGTAAATTTCAGTAATTCGGGTTATCCCAAGTTTCTGAGTTGTCGGAGTCGTAACCATCGTCGTACGCAGAGTAGTTTGCAAACTTGCTCTCCTCGTACTCTGCTACCAATCTGCTAAACTCTCGCTCCTTATCATCGTCCCAACCCGAATTGTCTTCAGAACCAGGCGCAACGAATCTTGGTGCAACAGATGAAGTAGATGCACCTTGGTCAAAGTTTCGGCTCTGTTTTGATACAGAACGAGCTTCAACGTTTTCCTCATAACTCCAGCGGATCTTGTTGCTGATTTGGCCCTGAATCTGTGAAACGCAACCGCACAACGTCTCACTAATGACTCCATCTTTGCGAGCTTCATCGTTCAAAAACTGGTCGATCACAGCTTTTCTGTCTTCAGATATGTCTTTGCAGTCTTCGTATTGTTGTCTCAGTTTTTGTTTCTGTGCCTTTGCAACTTCAAATTGTTTGATAACCTCGACAAGAGCATGTTGTCGAGCCTCATCTTCTTGTTCGGCTTGTTTTTTTGATATAGTTTTGCAGTTCTTCAACGGTATGGGGGAGACGACAAGCCATTTGAATATTGTTAGATTTGTGGATTGAAATGTGTGTGTTGTATGTTTGTGTTGTGTGTTTTTATAGTGTTGTATGTTGTATGTTTTTATAGTGTGTAAAAAAGTTTATATTTAAAAGATTTTTTTTTTTTTTTTTTTTTTTTTTTTTTTTTACTCTGCACCTAAGTTTTCAAAAATTAAACGTTAAAATACATTGCCTCAATTCGATCGACCTGGCGACCATGTTCTATGCGATCGAGTGTGGCGACCGACTTCTGCAGTAAGGGGATCGATCCCCTAACTCGATCGAGCTAGGGTCGATCGACCCTTCTGCTGCAAGCCTAAGTAGTTTAAATTTCTGTAGTTGTCTGGTGTCCTTAACCATTATCCTGTATTTTATCTCACACTTATAAGTGCGACAAAAACTTTCAACATTATATGCGGGAATCTTTTTAAGAGTGAAGGTTCAATACAACACATAACTGAGTATGCCTTGATGTTTGGTTAAACTTGCAGTAGTAGCTAGGGAGGACAAAATTCCTTTATAATATAAAATTTTGGAATGTGTTTTTATTTGCAGGTAGAATGTTTTGAATTTCTATCATTTTTATACTGATATCACAGATATATAGATGTCAAAAATAATTAAAGGATCAGATTGTTCTTATTGGATAGTTAAATGTACAAACTAAAAATGCAAGGTCCAATTCAGTGTACAAGCTCTCGTCCGAGCAGCAGCTCTCTCCAATGCCTTTAGCCTGTTGGATTCTATACGGGCTTTCAGTTCTTCTGACATTTTGATAGTATTGGCATCGGTTGTCTGAGGTGGAGGTTCTTTTGGTACAGTTGTATCAGCAATAGTACCCTCATTAATCAATGACGGAAATGGTTCCTAGCAACAGAGAAAATTTGTTAGTTTTTGTTTGAATATACCATACAGTATATCGACATTAGAGGCAGAATATTTGACGCATTTATTTACAATGGGTCAATATGGGTCATAGATATCTCAAAGTAGCTAAAAAGGGAACCTGGCTAACGGGTGAAGTGCCAAAGTGTATAAAATATCTTGAATCCTTTATTAAAAACTTTAGGTTATTACTCTTATGATGTCGTTTATGTAATCATAACACATTCATAATTTACAAAAAATAAACGTGAACGTGATTTCAGAACCCATAATGGGTCCTTTTTAGACCCTTGATAGAAAATGACTGTTCAAACCAAACATGTTTTGATCCGTCACCAACTCATCATGCAAACTCTAATCAGAATTGGGTCTTGAAACCCTGATCACTTAAATCAATCCACTAGTATTCTGTTTATGTAAACGCTGACGTTATAATGCAAACAGCAAAGCTACATTAGGCTGTGTCGTCAAGTCTTTTACTTTTATTGAAAGTTTATTACAGACACCGTATGCGTATATTCAATTAGGTGGGAATTGGAATGATGCTTACTTCGGTGGTATTTTGGTAGATCTCGTCAAACAGATTATGCTGGAAATCATCAGTGTCATGATTTGGCAAAGTATCATCCGGTTGAGCATTTGGTTCTTCTAAGTCAAAAGCATCTGCACATAAAAAAAAAAACATATTCTACATATCAAAGTTGATACTTTCATTGATTATCTTTGATTGCGATAAGATAAAATAAAAATATTGCATTTTTAATTGATGCTAGATGCTACTCAAAAAAGATGCTCTGTAAAAGGTAATTCAAAAGAAATAATTGTGTAAAACAATCATATCTGCAATAATTTTGAAAACTTCTATAAGGGAGGAGGGAGTGGCAAGCGGGCTAGCAAGCGGGCTGGGCGGGCTCAAGGTGAACACCGCCGCCGGTTAGGCGGGTTGGCCTGGCGGGCTGTTTCAGCGGCTTCAAAGCTCGCTGCGAGCTCAACCAAATAGATACGTTGGAGGTTTGATTTGAAAATTAAAATAGATACGTTGGAGGAGCGTGGGTAAAAAAAAAAACAAATTTGGTCCTTGGGGCTGCCTATTTAAATCCGAACTACACAACCATTTTTCACAAAAAAAAATCAAACAAACCACAAAAACACATTCAAAAACAAATTAACAACCAAAAAAAAAAAATGTCATCATCATCATCTTCTTCTTCCTTTTTGTCCGCGTTACCGATGCCACCCATCTTACCGGACTTATCCACGGGTAGTACGCTACCTTTTTTGTGCTCCGTGGTTGACGAGCTCGAAGAAGACACGGCAAGCACGCAAGAAACTCGAACCTATATCGAGCGGTTTCGGGAAGAAGCTCAAGAAACACTAATGCGTGACTATTTCGTTGACGAACCGAAGTTTGGCCCGTCTTTGTTTCGTGAGAGGTTTCGGATGTCAAAAAGGTTTTTTTTTTACAAATTGTTGGTGATATTGAGTAGAAGTTCGAGTATTTTTAAGAGGGTGCAGATGGTAGGGGGAAAAAGAGCTTTACGGCTCTACAAAAATGCACATCCGCAATTCAACAACTCGGAACGGGCAACCCTCCGGATAACTTTGACGACTACTTATGCATGGCCGCGAGAACGTCACGCGAATGCCTTGATCATTTTTGCACCGCGGTCATCGAGATATATGGGCGCGAGTTCTTACGTAGGCCTACTAGTCACGACGTTGCACGCTTGTACCAGGCGCATGAACAAAGACACAAGATTCCGGGTATGCTAGGTAGCCTTGATTGTACACATTTTGTTTGGAGAAATTGTCCTAAACATTTGAAAGGCCAATACAAGAGTGGGAGGTATCCATACCCGACAATTATGCTTGAAGCCGTTGCTTCACAAGATTTGTGGATCTGGCACGCTTTTTTTGGTCCTCCCGGGTCGCTTAACGATGTCAATGTTTTGTATCAATCGACTTTGTATCTTAGGGAGCGAAATGGAACGGCTCCCGACTCATCATTCGTTGTATCTTTTCAGTTATGAATAAAATGTTTGTTTGTTTTATGAATTGTACTTTTAATTTCAGTTATGAATAAAATGTTTGTTTGTTTTATATAATTGTTTAGTATTGGAAGGGTTAATTTTGCAAATTTATAATTTTGGAGGACAAATTATGAATATTTAAAAAAAGATTTGGGAGGGTTGAAAGTGATGGGCGCCAGTAAAAAAGGTTGGGTTGAGGGTTGGAGGGTTGAAATGAGGTGGAGGGATTTGATTGGTTAAAATTTGGGAGGGTTGGAATGATGACTCCCTCCCCCCTAAAAGAAACGCCATGTGAGAAACTGAAGAAAAGTTGTGGCATGAGAGCATCAGTGTTTAAGGCTATGTGTAATGGTATAATGGTGTACATGGGGCAAAATTTGACACGTGTCAGCCCAGTCAGCAAAGGGCTTGAATTGTTTAGGTGTGTAATGGTGGGTGGGGCAAATTTTGACACGTGTCACATTTTTTTTTTTTTTTTTAAATTCAACAAATTAATACATTCTAAATTAAAACATCATTTTATTAATTAAAAAAAAATACAACATCATTTTATTAATTAAAAAAAAATTACATTAAATTTTATTCAAACAAACACTAAAATTAAAAACTACTCGTCGTCGTTGTTGTTTATCACATTCCGATTGGTCCACGCTTCCTCGATCAAATCTTGCATGAGCGCGTAATGGTTCACGTGACTTCGCATTTGAATCGAGTTTTCAATAGCTTCCTCTTGCGATAATGCCGGCATTGGTAAACCAATTTCTTCCGGCTGATAATCTTGACAATACGCGTTCCCGTCATCCTCCAAAATCATGTTGTGTAAAATAAGACAACATCGCATCGTATCTTTAATCTTATCCTTTGTCCATAGACGACAAGGATTTCTCACAAAATGAAACCTTTTCTTAAGAACCCCGAACGTCCTCTCGATATCCTTTCTTGCCGATTCTTGAACTTGTTTAAAGTTGATTCTTTTTGGGTCCGATGGGTCTGTAAACGTCTTAACTAGAGTTGGATTTTTTGCAACGATGAAGTCTTCAATAACGGGTGACTGTTCTAAAACGTTGATATCGTTGTTGGACCCGGGTACACCAAAATAAGCATTCCATATCCATAGGTCGTAGGATGCAACGGCTTGAAGAATTAATGTTGGATTTTTATGGTCACCCCGATGGTGTTGACCTCGCCACGCGGTTGGACAGTTCTCCCACTCCCAATGCATGCAATCGATACTACCCAACATACCCGGTAGTCCATGAACTTATTGTAACACCCCAACCCGATAAGGGTAGAAGTATTACGTTATGGTGACATATCAATCTAACATAAGCATAAGACTTAAATAATACAAATGAATTTCAAATGTTACAAGGGAAAATCTGAAATTATAAGGTTACAAATGAGTATAATAACAAAATACTAAGTCTGAAATGCAAATCTCTTCTAGTCATGTCTAAGTCCAGAATAGCTAGTAAGGTCTTCTAAGTTCAAAGTACTCTCCACTCATATCCCATCTTCCAACTAAAACCTGCCGCAGGAACTTCTTGATGAACACCATACAAACGCATCAAGTCACTACTCGTCGGTTTTCTTAAATACCTTTCCTCGTACAAATCTTTTATTCCTACAAAAAAAAAAAAAAATAATAAAATAAAATAAAATAAAAAAATCCGATTTTAAATAAAAATATGTATATACGAATTACAAAAAAAAAAAAAAAAAAAAAAAAAAAAAAAAAAAAAAAAAACTTTTATAAAAAAAATATATATACGATTTATATATATATATATATATATAAAAAAAAAAAAAAAAAAAAAAAAAAAAAAAAAAAAAAACGATTAGAAAAATGTTGTACCTATTGTGAAATTTTCGTGTGTGTCCCGAGAAGTTTTTTCTCCCATTTTCAAATAATCGTCATTGATGTCGGTAGTGAACCCGTAAGCAAGCACACGCAAAGCCGAAGTACACTTTTGAATTGACGTGAACCCCAAATTTTGAAGGGCGTCGTTTCTTTGTCGGAAATATGGAAACCGCTCTTCCAAATCGTGTGCAATACGCAAAAACAACCGTTTGCTCATTCTAAAACGTCGCCTAAATATTTCCTCGGGATACCTTGGGTTCGGGTCAAAGTAATCTCTCATCAACCGTTTGTTGGCTTCGAAATGGTCACGTTCAACTCTAGCTCTTCGTTGGATCGGTGTGTCCCTTCTTTTAGCTCTCAATTTAGTCAACGCGATCGACGCAATAGAAACCGCTTCTTGTTCCATGTCCGACATCTCGTCGTCGGAACTAGACTCAAGAAGGAATGAAGAGCTTGGAGAATCCATAATTTTTATAAAAGTGTGTTTGAGTTGTATGTGTTTGAGTTGTTTAAAGGTGTGTTTGAGTTGTGAAAAATGAAAAAAAAATGTTGCTATTTTTTTAAAAAAAGGGGGGGAGCCTTTTTTTTTTTTTTTTTTTGAAAAGTATCCGTTTGATATTTAACGTTCGAATTTTTCTTGAAATGATCAATGGGCATAATACACCTATTCAACTAGAACTAAGAGATGATAGAATTATTGATAAAGAAGAAAGAATTATTGCCAGAGGAAAAGGAAACTTATCCGAAGGTAAAATAAAATTCGATGTTAATATACAAATGGGAATAAGTTTAAAAGACAAAGATATAAACAAAAGTATCACTGTTAGATATGAATTATTAAGAAGATCATTCATGTACAAAGGAAATCATCCTTTTACAGTCACATATCAAATAAACTATGCACTCACAAATTCACATCACAGTATAACTTTTAAAACAAGCGATAGAATTTATATTGATAAACTTTTTGAACCATTATTAAGTCTTGAAGCACCAAATTTATTTTCAAAGCATAAATATATTGAAAGAACTAGAAAATCAACATCAGATATAACGTCAGTATGGATACCACAAATAGAAAAACCAATCTCTGTTATAAATGGAGAATCTTCAAATACAAATGATGAAAAACTAGAAGAAATAAAAGAAGTAAAAGAAATGATAAGCCCCTTCGTTTTTTTGTGAAATTGGCGCCCCTATGTAATTGGGGGGGGGGGGGGGGGCGGGGCGCGAATTGGGCGCCAAATGGGCAAAAACTGGGCAAATCACGCCCCATTACACATAGCCTAAGGTCCCTCTGCTTGCTAGTACAGATATGTACAGAAAACTAGTGGCTTTCATCTTTTGTTGACAAGATTGTACTCTCGTGCTTCAGCACGTGCCTTAACATGCTGGAAATGTATGATTGCAGTAGAATTGTATATTGCACATCATGATACTAGGTGAAGTTGACAGATATTGCAGTAGAATTGTATATTGCACATCATGATAAAAAGTGACATGACAAGTGACTAAGTGGCATAAGTACCTTGCTCATTATCTAGATTTTCATACGGTTCGGGTGTTTCAAGTAGCTTGGTTGGGTCGCCTCCATTTGCAACTTTTTCTCGCAGATCGCGTATGCATAGCTGGTTAAGCGAAAGGTAACAGTATGAACATAAATATCACGCTGCAAAAAACACTATATAATTATCGTAAAAGAAACAGCAAATGCATTTCTGATTCAGATATTTGAGTGCATAGCAGTGTGTTTAAAACTTGTATCCGTGACCAAAATTTTGGTACACTCGGTTTTGTAACTTCTTCACATAAATGTAGTTCACAAAATAAAAGTATATTCCACCAAACCAGGACAAACTTCCAAAGTGAAAAGAAAAAGGGGAAAGATCCAGTGACTACCTTAGATAATCTATGAAAGAAAAAAACTATGCCTATTTCCATAACATACTGCTCTCCCCCTGTATTCTTGTTTCCCCGGTAATCGTTCATTTCTTCTACTTTTTTCAGTCTTTAATAGGTAATTACAGGTATTTAGTCGCTCTAAGCAGCCTATCGCTTAAATAGTTGACTTTTTATCCGGCATGAACTAAACTCCTCGTTTATAACAGTTTAATGCAGAGATAAAAACCATAATAATTGAAAAGGCATGTATACTACAAAACTGAGTTTATCAAAGAATCACCAACATCGGTCAAAACATTTCAATATAGACAGTGGGAGCATTTCTGACACTAATTTAAATAATCATAGATTGACGATTTGACATTAATAGTTGCATCAGCTGACAATAGACATTCAATTATCATAAGCAGTAATTCACTATCATTTAATTAACTCCATCGATACATTACCAACCAGCATTAAATCTGCATTATATATATTAGCAATGGTGTTAGATAATATTCAATTATTTTGACTCAATATAAAAGTGTACAGCTGCACAGTTGAATTAAAACACAAAATCTCCACCATTTTACATACAAGTTGTCAGTTTAGAATTTTCTAAATTGGCATTATCATCCAAACAAAAGAGATGAAGCTAACTCCCTGCAAAGGTGTCAGGGTTTGATACAAATGCTTGGAGCTTGAAATTGTAATGCAGACATTTAGGTAAATTCGATGTGGTGGTTTAATAAATAACACTAAAAATATGCTAATGTATTTTGTTTATTGGGCCTCGATCATAAGTAAAATAAAATGGATTTTGTTTGAAGTAACATGTAGTTTGTGCCTTTGAGTAGTTTGGAGGCTCGGCGTTTTTCCTAATGCGGTTTTCTTTCACATTTATTTGTGCATAACGTTTTCATTCATAAATTATACCGGTGTAAAATACTATATGAAGATCTTCCGAGCATCGGTTAGAAATATGGCATTCCGCATTTTATGGTTTCTTACTTTCTTCACTAGACGAAAATCAGTAACGTGTGGCATAAATTCAAACCGGTGTGGCTAAATACTCAAGTAAAGGCATACAATTCCATAAACCTTAAAATGAAAGAAAGCATACGAGGTCATTGTCATTCACTGGTTCATGATCAAGACATACGGTTCAAAAAGTTCACCAATAAGAGCATTACTGCCTTATGTACCACTTTTTTAAAATAAACCTTATCACGACGAGGAAAGTTCAATACGAAACAAAAAAAAAACCAAAGAATAAACCGCTCCATCTCAACCATCCATCTATTTTAAATCTAAAGGTCTAGATTAATCCTTATTTTAATATAATTAATTATTAAAGGGCACTTTTGTCACTCAAAAAACATATCAATTACTCTAACCAACTAAAGTTTCACACACACTCTCATTCACTCTCACCAACTAAAGTTTCACTGATAAAAATTTCCGGCATCATTTTCCGTCATGATCCACGTCATCATTTTCCGGCGACATCTCGGGTGATTTCATGCCATCATTAACGCCAACTTGATTAAATCCAAAGGTGGCGTCATCACCTTCATTCGATTAGTTAACAGAATCATTTCTTAAGCTAAAAGCTTGTTCACTTGACTTTAAAAAGTCAAAATGCTAGGCTGTTAGATCTCAAGATTCAAACTCTTTTTTTATGCTTAATGCTATTTTTGGATATGTATTCCAGCTGGTCAACGACATAAGAAGTCAAAATGCTAGGCTGTTTGAACTTATTTTGGATGTTATCACAATAAAATAAATATCGTAAATGCAGATGTCCGTGGTTGCTTTTTATGCTGTATAGAAATTTCAAAAATTGGTTACTGCAACAATTGAGATGGAAGTAGCATTACTGCAATTCAGAAATTGGTTATTTGTATAGATAATTTTTGAAATGTTGATTATGTTGAAGTATGGAGAAAAGGTTGCATACCAAGTGTTTGATTATTTGCGTAGGAAAACCTTTGATTTTTGAAGATCATTGCATTGTTTTTTATTGTCATGGTTTGTAACCATGTTACTGTAATTTTTATTTGCACATGTGATTGCAATATGTTGAGGTTTGATATTGGATTCATTGATAATTTGCTTGATTCTTTTGGCATAAAAATCTCATGGGATTCACCAAAGAATCCCATGGGATTCACAAAGAATCCCATGGGATTCACCAAGAATCACATGGGATTCACAATGAATCCCTTGAGATTCATACTGAATCCCATGTGATTTCATACAAGTATCAAACTCAAAAACAGTGATTTACTTATTTTTACAAATCACAAGTGATTTTTTAAAAATAACAAATCACAAGTGATTTTTTTACGAATCCCGTGGGATTTTTCTGGACGGAATTTTTAAAAAAAAATTCGTCGAAAGTATATAAAAGTGCATATCTATAGAAAGATAATTTAATTCTCGTCGCGATGGTGTATTTTTCGTAGCTTGAAGATTTACCGTTTGCAAGATATTTTGTTTTAAAAAAAAAGGTGAAAAGTGGGTTTTTATATTAAATGAGCTAAAATGCCAATTTTGCCCTCCCTTTGTTTTTTTTTTGTTTGATCTATACCGTTGGATAAAATCAAAATAGATGGCTAGGATGTGCTTATTTGTTCTTTAGATTTTGTTTGTTTGTCATGGATCTCACCTCACCACATAACTGTATAGTATTATGTGATAGAATAATTACACAGTGTCAAGGGACCCCAATGAAATTTTGATTAGTAGTGCTAATTTATGTAAAAAAATTCCTAAACTTTCTTAAATGCACCCGGTCCAAAGGAATTGTGTTTCGAATACTTGCTTAGTTAATCCGTTAGTATGTACTTTTTCATATGCTATATATACATTTTTTTCTCTTATACTACACTTAGACAAAATTTGTGCTTCTGGTTCCGCCACTACTGAACTTAGATGAGTTAAAAATACCACAATATCAGTATACTCTTAACTTGGTATATTAGAATACAAAAACAATGCGTTTCTGTTACTACTTTCAGGATTTACGGATCATGATACACTAATGTTCATTTCATTATTATAATCCATATAATCTAATATTATAACTACACATATCAAATCAAAACTCAAAAACACAAATCCAATACCTCGTGACCACGGCACTTAAACGCCTTCGGAAAATGCCTCAGCACAAATCCAAGCCCATCATCCGAAAGCAACAGTTCCGGAGTAAGTTACGGTCTAGTTTTCGGAACTTTCTTCGTGCGCTTGGTTTAAACGGATGCGAAGTTGCTGCTGGTTTGTTACTGTTAGAGTTTATGGATAATAATTAATATTCGTATGTCCGGTTTCGAACACGAGACTTCGGGATTGAACTCATTACGTATGAGTCTCAATGTATTAATAATTAATATAATTAATGATTTATGATTAATTATTAAATCACAAATATTTATATGGTCGAACAAGAAAAAATGAGGGGGTTAAATGTCGATTTTTGAAACTTAAGGAGGTGTTGGACTCAAACTTGGAGAGCAAGTTTGGAGTGTATATAAACCCCTTTTAGCTTCATATAATCGAATGAGAATAATATCCCTAAACCGATTGACTTCATTAATCGGTTCTCTCTTGGTCCTACCCACTGACATTCAAACACAATACAGTAAAGGAGTTAATATTTATGCCATGCATGTGCATGGTTTTATGGAACGTGTATTAGCATGCGTATGTATATGCATGTAACTTAATTCACTCCTTTATCTTCTTGTGACGTACAGTGGAGTGTATTATCCCTACGGGATTCGATCATGTATTATCTCGAACATCAAACCCTAGTTGTTGTGATGTTTTATTTGTGATACATGAACCTAGCTTTTCACATTGAAACACTACTAATACGTGTGTACAAGAACGGAGATCAAGCTTACTTTAGCTTGAGTTATTTTCCCCAATTCGATTTGTAGGTGGTTGATTTTATAAACCCTAAGTTAGGGTTTTACCGGATCTTGGACACTAGGTTTCTTGTTCTTGCTAGAAACAAAATAAGGTATGCGTTACTTTTAATTTAGTTAATTAATTACATGTTTTGTAGATCTTGTTTTTCCGCTGCGTATGCTTTGATGTTATTTTGTTATGTTTATGTGTTTATAGTTTTTATGATTCACATATTCCAACAGTGGCATCAAGAGCCCGTTTAAACATTGTAATTAATTGCTAAACGCATAAAATTGAACCTATGTGAATAGATACATGCTTTTAAAAAATTCTAGGGTTTAAGATTTATGAAAACCCTAATTTATTTTTGTTGGTCGATTACCAACTATTATTTTTTAGGGTTTATGTATTGTTAAAATCTTGTAGAAAACCCTAGGATTGCATGCAATTTTATGTGAAAATTAATGAGTACCTTAGTGATGTCATTAATTTAGTATGCGTACATGATTGGCTTGATAATATGTGTTTACATGATTATAAGTGCAATATGGGGATTCATGACAAAAACATGCATGTTTTGTCATGATAATTGATGTCTAATTGCTACATGTTTTTTTAAGATAAATCTAAAGTTAGGGAAGACCCTAATTAAATATATTAATTAATCAGTTATGTGTTATGTGGTATTTAATTATTAAAACTTACGCGGCCAAATTATTTGGCGTCTGTGGTCCATTGGGCACAATGAGCTCGAAAACCAATGGGAGTTTTATTAATTACATACATTAAAATTCACATAGAAATTATTAATAGGATTTATCAAAAGGTTTGCATGTGGCTATATGATATTGTTAATGATCATATATGTGTTATTAAGTGTTTGTTTATTTTTTTTTAATTACTTGATCTTTGTGTTTTAATTATGATGGATTGGAAACATCAAAGAGGGTAATTTTTTGAATAAAAATAAATGAACCTAACAACTATGAAACCTTTGTGGTAAAATTATTTATTGCCAAGTCTTATGTGCCGATAGTGGTTCGCTTCGCACGGTAATTTGCTCCCAGGCGAGACTAGCAATTTAATAATTTACTACATAAATGTTTTAAGCTTTAAATCTTAACGTTTTTAATTGATTGATGCGACTGTACAAAAGTGGTCGAAGCGACGAACCTAATATTGACAAACTATAAAGTGGGTATAAGGAGGCTTGACATTAAATTGTCATCCGAAAGGGGCGCGTTTTTAATTAGCTTCGGCGGACGTTTGCCCCTCCGCTCGCCTGTGCGTCAATATTAGACTTACCAAGTACACCATGATAAAGTACGAAGCATCTTAAGGCAATGTTGTAAGTTTCTCAACGCCATCAATTAAAATTTTGTTGATTTTAAGCTGCGAATTGGTAAATGGTTTTTGTAGAAAACATATGATACAAAGATGAATGCATGACATCTTTGTACATATTTTAATTACACACATCAAAATTGTACCCTTAAAATTTAAGTAATATGCCATCCAACTGTAAAGGAAACACCTAAGGTTTCATCCTATATCACTAGCAGCCAAAGCTGAATGTGATGTTCAAAGGGTGGTTGTCTAAGGGTAAATTGAGTACTTTCATTGCTAGCAGCCAAAGCTGATGTGATGGAACGACGTCAATTTACAGTTTTCTAAGTTGGTTAACTTAATTGAGCACTTTCATTACTAGCAGCCAAAGCTGATGTAATGAAACGGCGTCAAGGCATAAAGATTTGGGGATGAAACATGCTTACATTTGCAACTGAGGTTGGCATAATATGTAAGTCCCATGATTCTAGGAATTGCAAATTAGATATTGACAATTGGGATAGACCCGTACCTTATTGAGTACTTTCATTGCTAGCAGCCAAAGCTGATGTAATGAAACGACGTCAATTTGGATCCTAATTTTCAATGAAAATTAAATGGTTAAATTTTATTTACCGTGGGTGTTTAATTTTCTTGAAAAGTTACTATCGAAAATACTAAAATTGAATTTTGCAAATTCTTTTAAAATGTATTTAATGCAACGTTAAAACCGTAAACGTGTGGTTTTCTTTTAGTAGTAAATTGATCTACACCCGTAGGGGTTTTGGATAGAGTCAATTTTTACTGAAAAGAATAAACCGAGTCTACTTTCCGTGTGAAGAGTAAGACTTAATCCTATTCCTTTTCATGAATGAGAAAGGTATAGTAGAATAATTAGAATTGTCTAAATTCTAAGAAATAACTCATGGCGAATTTCTTAATAAATTGCATGGTTAGGAGTTATTAAAATTAGAAGCTAGACTAATTACCGCAAAATTGGTAAAAGGCAAACTAGAATGATTGATCTAGTTGTTATGCTTTAACCATTTAAAGGTGCTACATACCATGATGGGGATGGTAGACCTAACTAAGGAAGAAATTGCATACCCAATTCTTTCAAGTTAATTGCATTGATGGATATTCCATCATTTACAAAGTAGAATACATTCTTTGAGTACCTTAGTAGTTGTTACGTAAGGGATTCATCAAAGGTGTAGGAAAGTAAACAGCACGCTATTTGCTTTTACTGGTTATGCAACACTTACAATGTTGTCAAATCCAGTGGGAGTATTGTGTTGTAATTACTGAATAATGAGGTCATGTAGTGATCTTTAATTCAGTGGGAGCTACAAGCGTTGACATCTTGCTAGTAACCCAGATTATCTCTAGAATTTCTCGAGATGATTACTTTCCAATTATATACACTTGTGGTATTAAGGATAGTCGTGTACGTTTCCTTACTAGACGAAGTGATTCTATATCTACATATATCTATGACACAAATCATATTGGTCACATAAGCAAACAAATTGACGTGTTGTTTATCTGATACATGGTGTTGTTCCATGCACAAGTGGGAGAAATCTTTATTGTGTGCAAGCAACAACATAAAGGAATACGATTTAAAGGATTCTCTTAACTGTAAGGTAAGAGATTAATGTTCTAATGTGGTTTATACACATTCTAATATTAGAACACTTGGAGTTAATATCTACTTTCATTACTAGATATTAATGACAAGATAAATTACATACTTTCATTATAAGCAGCCTTAGCTGATGTAATGAAACTATGTTAATTTACAAGTCTCTAAATTAGATAATCATTAGAACAAGTGTCAATATGATAATAAGACTACTTCAAATGTGAATATTTATGTATTGTTGTAATGACATAAATAAAGTAATCTAATACTACTTCATATTTAGATGTTTATATATTCGTGGAATGACATAAATATATGAAGTAATAAATTAACTTGAAATTACCAATGAAACCAAGTTGTGGTGTTCATAATTACTTTAGTTATACATGTTTGTATTGAAGATATAAATATGAAGTCTTTGATTGCTATAAGACTTATAATAAAGTAAGACGTTAACTTGATATGTTTTTTTTAATTAAGACATATACAAGGAGTCATTGAGTTGATTAATGACTTATAACGGATATTGGGATTATAACAATTATGTCTTTTTGGTAAGACATAGACATGAAGTGATTTGATAAGAATTACTTATGTTATAAAGCATGCAATTGGCTTGGAAATTCTATTGTACCATTAAATTGACTTAGTTGGTAAAATAGGTAAGCCAAAACGAAATATATTTATCTCACATATTGTAAGATTAACTTACAATATTAATCCTAATGAAATACATATGTTTATGGTATGTTCAGTTAGGAAAATCAAACTCTTAATATATTGTTTGATTTGAGATAACTATATCTTCTACTCTTCCTAAAGATATAAAGGTTAGAAAATTGAGTAAGAATTGGATATACTCAAATAGACTCCAACCTAGAAGATAATAAGACACCATTTAATATGGAATGTGATAAATCACATTAAGTCTTAAAATTGAAGTTCAGAATTTGTTAAACTACTTATGAGTAGGTTATTAACAAATTAAGGTTAGGAACTGTCAATGTGTATTTGTAAATGTAACGCCCCGTGACCACTATTACCAGAAATATTGACTTTATACGCGGAAACGAATGATTGAAAAGAAACTCATAAAATTTCTTCATGAAATGACTATAACATATGTCTTTTAACATTTTGAACACACTTGCAAGAACACCTACACAAAGACCCTTCAAAACCTTTCACACAACTTTTATAAAACAAACAGACAAACCTTCTGAGACCAAGATACGCCGCATCCATTTTTAGGGATACGCCGCATCACTGGCTGAGAGACAATGCGCCGTATCAATATAAAGTGATACGCCGTATTGTTCTAAACTCAGATACGCCGCATCTATTGAATTAGATATGCCGCGTCGACCCGCTGAGACTGAAATTACAAGAAAATGGCTATGTTGCGCCGCATCCCTACCAGAGATGCGCCGCATCACTTGATACGCCGTATCTCAGAGGAGATGCGCCGTATCTGCCCTGCACCACAGAATTCTGGACAGACCCTACTGTCTCAAAAATGCAATGTCAACAGCCCCGGCTGGAAACCCGACCTCCCGGACTCGAAACTTAACGAAACTTTCCAGAATACTCAAATATGTCCAAACTCTTAATTTCATGCAAAAACTTTACCCGTTTGACTAACCGAAATAGTATCTCAAAATCAGACGAGTTATGCATAACTACTCAAAATGACCCATTACACTTAAAACCATTTATACTACTATCAATTCACTAAATATTTGATCATAACCATTAACTTAACATATCAAAAGCATTACAAACATACTTGACCCGCTAACTTCTCAAAATGGCTAGAAACGTGCTTTTACCAAACACCCTTTAATGTACACTTTAACACTACAAGTTCTAACTTGGAAACCACATGAACACAAGACCATGAACTAACAAAATGACCATATAAAAAGAAGTGTACCCACAACACCAAAAGACACTTGGGGCTTCCAACTTCAATATGCTTGGTCCAAAAGAGAATGGTCTTCTACTACATAATCACATTACGCCTTCTCCTTACCTTTGCTTGATCCTTCAACACCTAACAAGAAAAACATCACAACTAAACACGTAAGCGAAACGCTTAGTAAGTACATGGCATAACAAGCTAAACATCATATATAACCATAACTAGTATAACCACTAGTTAAGCTAGCGATATAGGGGCACTTACCTCGCATCGACATAGTCGACCTAAACACGATCAACCCATAGGGTTGAACCTCATCCCATAGTTAGCCCAACGACTAACTAAGCTACCTCTAGAATGGATCCATACTAGCTAACGCACCCTATACCCTATACTTCACCATTATCATGAAAACCGACATGATAAAGCTAACACAATGAACATTATCATACCAAAATATGATAAAGCTAAACAAGACATGTTATAACCAATGTACTTACCTCAATCCTTAGGCTCAATCACACTAACAATGGCTTCCCACTTCTTACTTGCTTCCTATAACACAATCACCTCAATTTAGAGTCTAATTAACTAGCTAATCATGAATTTATCAACATTGATCAATATGACCAATTACTAGTCATGAACCCTAATTTCATAATTTGGGGAAGTCACTTACTTGATGGAAATACAACAATTAAAGGTTCACAAAGCTTCTTTGATCACTTCACAATGGGTGATTTAGGCTCAACTATAATTTTGCTCTTCCCTCCTCTTTTCTCCTTATGGACCGATCTTCACAAGGGATAACACAAGAAACTCCTGGACTTTTCTAACATTATCTAGGCACCAATATTTATTAATTAAACTTTGCCCAAATGGCAATATTAGCCCTTCTAGTTCTATTCTTCCCAATATGCCCTCTCATTTATTATTTAACTAGCTAATATCACAAAACTTATAATATACAACATTTAATATTTACATAACTAGTACCTTACCGGGATACGGGTGTAACAGTAAAGTCCCAAAAGAGAACAAGATTATGTTGCTCTATTTGCTAAGAATTTATAGATAATTTATAAATTGCAAAAGGCAAGTTGGAGTTTTATCTTGATAAGATAAAATTACAAGATACATAATCTTCTAATAACACACTAGCAAAATCATAATGAGGATTTAACATGTTAGTGTTAAATCTCAAAGATGATGGAATTCTCATTTCATAGATCCGCAAGGATATCTCAAATATTTGTAGAATATGTTGAGGGTTATGAGTTACAGGATCGTGGTATGCCTGTTAATAAATTGAAAATATTTAATTTGAAAAATTACTCATACTATGAATAATTAGATGCAGTCCAAGAAGATAACTAGTTTGGAAACGTAGTTGATCTTAAACTCTATAGTTACACTATAGAATGGAGATGAATTTCTACAAAGGAAATGGAAATCCTAGAGATTTAAATTCTTGTGTAGAAATCATAATGGACAAATTTGTATACATATTTAATATGTGAAAAGATTATCAATCACACTTAAGCAATTAAATGTGATTGAAATTCTTTCTAAGCACATTAAATGTATAAAGATTATGATTGTCATTATTAGTTTCTTTTATATGAAGTTAATAATGGAATATCAAAACTCTTCCTTGTATAATTACTTGTGCGAGGATGAAAAGTAATTGAAAGGAGTTTTGAATTCAAATAATCTTTAGTAGTATACAAAGTGCAAATCATTTGTGAATGGATTAATGCATGCATCTAGGAGATATACTTATTTTTAGTTATTAAATCTAGTTTTGCTTTATAATTAAAATAAGATATTTCTTAATATTCCTGAAAGCTAGTGGGAGTGATGTATTTATTTTCTCATTTCATATATGTTGTATGACATATGGGAAGTAACATTCCATTAACATTAACATTATATGTTAAGACTAAGTTTGGAATGAAACTTCAGATGGAAATTTAGGAAATAAAACCTTGAACAATATGTTTATTGATTATAAACATAAGCGGTAAAATAACTGATTCTAAAAAGAACATGATATTCTATTAGAAGGTATAAATAGAAGCATATCTTTAGAAAGATATGACATGAACAAAATCTAAGTTTGACACAAGGATTTTTTATGTACATCATGTTGCTTGTTGTATCATGCTTGGATGCAAGATGATTGACAACATTAGTATCTAATTGAAAATTATTAGATAGCTAAGTGTAATGGATATGGTTTAGAATTAACATCCTCAGCTTGGATTTGCTCCAAAATTCTAAATATGAACCATATGGCAAAATGTTGATATAGATGACAAATCTTGTAAGATTTGTAGATGTCAAACATTACACGATGGATATTAAAGTTTACGGGAACTTGGAAAGAGCATATTGTTGTTTGATACAATGATGCTAGTAAGATTGAGATGACACTCAATACTAGTCATGGTGGGAGCTCATCCTTATTAGGAGACCATGTGTACTAGTTATGCTCAATATGAGCATAGTTGCATTATACATAAAGAATTAGAATACTTTAACTACAAGGTTTGGTAGTTTAATTGTCATAAATTTGCGATTGAGGATGTCATGCAATTTATGAAATATTATGTGGCAATATCATGATGGATGAATGCACACATACAAGAATTTCATTATTGAAATAAGTATTCTCAAAATTCCGATAGATCAACATTAGTTGATTTATGCCTTGTCAACAAGTATGTGGAACATGACTTGTGGCATAATTCATTAATGAGAATTATCATGCATTGATCTAGTTAGTATTTGGATAAGGGATATGTAAACAATATTATTTTAATGAAATAAAGTGCGGATAACGTTTATTATCATTTATTAATATTGTATCCCATATTTGCATGTTTAAATCCGTGAATAACTTATGTTATTCTAAATTGTCCGTTGTCAATTAATGATACGGGAATATCATTAAATAAAGACAAATGTGAGGATTGGTAGAATGTACTGTAAGGTTGAGATACCAATATCACATGATATTCAATATTGGATAAATTGAATATAGGACTTATCCCAACCACATGATTGTACTTTATGGATCATTGTCATTAAGTAAATCATGAATATTTATCCTCAGACTTGAGATACCAGATAACTCCGAGGATGTAGCTCATTTTCTGTAAGGTAGTCTAACACTATCCGTAACTGGTAGTTATAAGGGCTATTTTCGGAGGTGATGTAAAGTTCAAGGGTTATGCTCGTAGTCAAGAAAGGATTTGTTCCTTCAAATTTATTTTGAAGTATAATACTGCTGGGCCCCTCGTAGGGTTGACAAGATGTTTGTGTGGCCACACCCAAAGTCTATCTGGAAGACGTTCAGATGATTTGGTAATCTTGATCAATTATTAATAGCAAGAAACAGAATAGTTAATTATGGAATGACTTAGATCCATATCCATATTAACGTGGTATTAGAAACAAAAGGATAAGTATGATGATTTAAATCATCACATGGTTTTTTTCAGGAAAACCATACTCGTGTCAATCTGGGGGCATTGGGAAGGTTAAGCTAGACTGACCCATGTCATTACGATATTAATGAATATCCAAGTGGGAGCTGTTAGAGTTTATGGATAATAATTAATATTCGTATGTCCGGTTTCGAACACGAGACTTCGGGATTGCACTCATTACGTATGAGTCTCAATGTATTAATAATTAATATAATGATTTATGATTAATTATTAAATCACAAATATTTATATGGTCGAACAAGGAAAAAGGAGGGGGTTAAATGTCGATTTTTGAAACTTAAGGAGGTGTTGGACTCAAACTTGGAGAGCAAGTTTGGAGTGTATATAAACCCCTTTTAGCTTTATATAATCGAATGAGAATAATATCCCTAAACCGATTGACTTCATTAATCGGTTCTCTCTTGGTCCTACCCACTGACATTCAAACACAATACAGTAAAGGAGTTAATATTTATGCCATGCATGTGCATGGTTTTATGGAACGTGTATTAGCATGTGTATGTATATGCATGTAACTTAATTCACTCCTTTATCTTCTTGTGACGTACAGTGGAGTATATTATCCCTACGGGATTCGATCATGTATTATCTATAACATCAAACCCTAGTTGTTATGATGTTTTATTTGTGATACATGAACCTAGCTTTTCACATTGAAACGCTACTAATACGTGATTACAAGAACGGAGATCAAGCTTAATTTAGCTTGAGTTATTTTCCCCAATTCGATTTGTAGGTGGTCAATTTTATAAACCCTAAGTTAGGGTTTTACCGGATCTTGGACACTAGGTTTCTTGTTCTTGCTAGAAACAAAATAAGGTACGCGTTACTTTTAATTTAGTTAATTAATTACATGTTTTGTAGATCTTGTTTTTCCGCTGCGTATGCTTTGATGTTATGTTGTTATGTTTATGTGTTTATAGTTTTTATGATTCACATATTCCAACAGTTACCAATCTGTTCATTGCTGGAGTTGGTGTTAGGGTTTGAAGGACAGTCACGTGACCAGTGACCTGGCCTGCCGCCCTTGTAACAACCGGTTGGTGCTGCGCCAGTGTTGGTCTCCATTGGTTTGGTTTGGGGTTTGGATTTGGGATTGTGTGTGATTTTGTAAAAAAAATGTGAGATTGTGATTATTTGAGTGGTTTTGGCGGGAAATGAAAAAAAGGGGGGAAAGGGTGTGTTGGCTCGAATTTTAGATTTTGAGTTTATATACCACCACATCAAGCGTGCTCTTTTCTTTTGAATTCTATGAAAAGATCAAAAGAACATTGACTTTAGTAATCAAAAATATCAAATGTTCATGGATGACATATAGTTAGAGGTGCACATCCGAACCGGTTAACCGAACTGCGACCGATAGCGAACCGAAAAACCCAACTGGTCAAACCTGGTTTTGACCCAAACCGGTCCGGTTTTTACCCAAACTGCCGGTTTGGAACCGGTTTGGCATTTCAAAAAATTAGCCGATTTGAAGACCGGTTTTTTGCAACCGGTTTGGGCGGGGGAGCGGGTTTTTTTTTTTTTTTTTTTTTTTTTTTTTTTTATTTTTGAAATTTCAATTTTTGAATTTTGAATTTGAATGGGAAGGAGCGTGGGGGGACCGGCTTTTTAATTATTTGGGCTCAAAATTTACCATTTTGCCATTTCTTGTTTAGTATAAATAGAAGTGTTATGTTTTTGTTTAGGGTAAAGACCATAAAATAACAACGTACTTTCTCCAATTTACCGAGATGAAACACCTACTTTTTTATTAACATTTAAGCCAACGAAACTATCAAGTATTGTTCCGAGATGAAACACCTACTTTTTTATTAACATTTAAGCCAACGCAACTATCAAGAATTGTTCCGATATGAAACTATATAACCCACCCATTTTTGTTGATATCGGAACAATACTTGATAGTTTCGTTGGCTTAAATGTTAATAAAAAAGTAGGTGTTTCATCTCGGTAAATTGGAGAAAGTACGTTGTTATTTTATGGTCTTTACCCTTTTTGTTTATTCACAACTTTCACACAAGCAAAAAACACTCTAAAAAATCAAAACCGAAAGTATTTTCACTAATGGAAACTTCAACTTCAAACACCAACACCAACACCATCGCAGCTGGTTCATCAAGTGCACCTACGATTGTCAAAATTTTACCATGCGACCGTGTCAAAGATCCTTGGGACAACTTCAACTACGTCCTAATGTCGGATGGCAAGAAAAAGGCTCAATGTGAGCATTGCTTCTTTTTAATGAATCCCGTTTCCAGCTGTGTATTGAGGGCTCATTTCACCAAGTATTGCTCGGCACGAGTCGACGTTGAGTAGCTTCTCGATGTTTTATGTTTTAAGATTATGTTTTTAAGTTTATGTATTATGTTTGATCATGTATTTCCTTTAAGTGTATTTCCGTTGTATTAAATAAAAGTTGAAGTTTATTCAGTTTACTTTGTAATTTCCACCTAAACTAAAATAACTAACATAACATTTAAAACACGAATTACATTAAACGTTAAAGTTAAAACACGGATTACATTAAACATTAAAGTTAAAACATGAAATACAAAGTACGATTAATAGAAACTACGATACGGTAATGAAAATAAAACTACGAATTAAGAAAATGAATCATCTGAGACCCAGCCCTCCTCACTCAAAGATTCTGATTCCTGAGGGCCTAACCCCATGGCCCATCGGTATTCTGCTTCTCTTTGTTCCCGCTCCCTACGAGCAGCTTCCTCAAGTGCTTCGGCATGTTGATACTCTCTGAATACTTCTTCATCTTGCTCCAGTAGTCGGAGTTGTTCATCAGTAAACCCATACGGATTGGGTTGGTTTTCCACCGGTGGATTGTTTGCCGGTTCATTCTCAGTTGGGAGTATGGGAAAGAGAACTTCCGGTGGAGTGTTTTGTGGTTGATTTTCATTTGGGAATACTAGAAAGAGATCTGCAGGTGGAGTGTTCACCGGTTCGTTTGGAGGACTTGGGAATTATTGTGAGAAATATTTGTGAGGACTGGGGAATTGTTGCGAGAAATCTTTGCGAGACATTGAATTTTGAATGTTGAGTTTTGATTTTGTGAATGTTAAATTGTGAATGGGAAATTGTGAATGGGTAGTGAGAACTGAGAAGTCTGTGAATGGGTAGTATTTATAGGCCGAAAAACGAAAAAAAATAAAATAATAATAATAATAATAACCACAAACCGGTCCAAACCGGTTAACCGGTTTGGGTCGGTTGGAGTTTTTCCTCCTCGGAGCCGGTTTGGAACCGAACCGGTTAACCGCCCCGACCGGTTTTTGACTTCGTTGACTCAAACCGGTTCGGGTCAAACCGAACCGGTTAACCGAAATGTGCACCTTTACATATAGTGTATAGATTCTATTTATCAAAATCAAACATAGTCACCATAATGTTTTTGAACTAAAACTTTAGCGGATAATACATTCCTCAATCCATAAAAAAAGTAAAATTTTATCTTTGTTAACTAGAGAAGTCAATATTACCATATCAAATTATCAACTAACAAAAGTCAATTCGTATGACATCCACATTTGGTTTGTACTCTAACCCAATAACATAATGGTATCACTACTTTTGCATCATAGTTGGATACCCGCACAGCGGTGGCGAATTTGTATGTGTTCGTTTTACAAAACTCCGAATGTATATGTGTTTCCCGTAGCTTTCTCGTGACATCATTACTCTCGCATATACAAAGACCCTTATAATCTCTTACCCGTCAAACATTCCCCCAAAAAAATATATAATTTTGATGAATCAAGTTTTGTATTGATTGAAATAAAAGTTTAAGTTGTAAAAAATTTGAATCAAAATAAAATAAACCAACTAAAAATGTAAAAACTAAAAACTTGTAAATATATATCGAAATGGATGTTGAATTTAAGATCACAAAATTTTAGAAAATATGGTGAAATTAGATCATAAAAAAAAATTTAATTTGAAAATAAATGTGTTTTTTTAGTTGAGATGTCACTTCATAATTGGAGCTTTTTGTCTTAATTTTTGGCGGAGCCCACAACTTAAATGCTTTATATAACTAGTTTAAGACCTGTGTGTTATACACGGGTTGTTATAAAAACCATAATACATTTAACAGTGATAAATTGACATATATTATTAAACAATGCAATGGGAAACATAGTAGTCACTAAATGAATAATTTTAAACCTCAACAATGAAATTGTGAAAGTATTCTTAGGATGTGTTTGACAAAAATAATTGTTGCAAGAATCAAAATTGGAGTTGTAAAAATAAGTATACTTTAAAGCAAATTAAATTTAAAGTATCAAACTTTTTTTTCTTAATTTAAGTTAACGAAGTTAACTTTGATTCAAATGTAAGGTTTTTTCAATATTTTGCAAAATGTTAATGTCATATTTTTAGCTGAAATGATTAACCAATGTTGATGACGTATAGTCTACACCCGGGTCACGAACCCGATTAGTAAACAATACTAATAATTAAGCCCACCACGTATGGGCCGCAACTGGACTACCAGTTATGCGGCTTGGGCCGACAAGGCCCAAGCCCAAAGTTATTTCCGGATAGGATATCGAGTATCTCCTAAATAAAGGGGATATATACTAAATATCCGATGTCGGCTAACACGCCGAGGAGTAGGGAACACGAAACCTACTAGGGTTTCATGCATATATAAAGGGCACCCAAGCCCTCGGTAAAGGTACGATCTACTGAAAACCCTAACTCTTCGCTAAAACCCTAAATTCGATTACTTACTCTCACGCCGGAGGATAATCGGGGGAGACAATCCCTCGATAAGCCTAACGGTGTTTGTTCTTTTTCTTAGTGCGCAGGTTCCATCAAGCATTAAGAGTTAATTGGTACGAGAATAGAAGTCCTTACAAGGAACGCCCAACTTTTGTATCAACAAGTGGCGCCATCCGTGGGACCCTACACTAAGAATTTTACCAAAAACTAGAATGACGAAACACGGAAGTCACAAGAGTCCGCATGGGAAGAAAGCGCATGATGACCCACTAGGGAAGAAGCATCAAGTGGATGCGCCCCCTAAGCAGGCCCCTGGGACAACCAGCACGCCTAGAAGCTTAGGAGCGTATTCAGATCTGGTCTTTCCTACAGTGGAATCACTTACCAAAACTACCCCCGCTGTTACAACAAGTACTAGCGCGGTAGAACTGGAGCGCACTCCTCTTAACATGCCAGAGGTGAACTTCACTGAACCTCCCAATGCGCCTATCCGAAACAAGGATCCTACCTTGGAAACAGACTCCATCGCGCTAGAGGGAGTCACTTCCGAATTGGCGCCAAGCGACTTTGTATCTCAAAACTACGAAGCCTTGACTGCGCTCATGCGAGAGGAGGCAAAGAAGAGGTCAAGCCAAAGTCTGCACGCCAGGCTCAACTTCGACCCTGAGCATGAGGCGTCCCCAACGCGCTACCGAAAGGAAAGACACGAGAAGGATAGCCGCAAACAACCAGTGTTTACCAGGATTGGAAGGAGGATTATGGATGATGAAGCAGCCGATCTTCAACATCTGGAAGAGCCTGAAGAGGGGGAGCGGCGCGCCAATGTCCACGCTAGGCTTGGCAGTCGCAGGATCCAAGATAGGCTTGGGCGACGATGCTCCCCAAGTGAAAGCCCCTCAAGCTCTGATTCTGAGGATAGTCGGCGCAAGCGCCGCAGAGGAGCAAGCTCAGACTCTGATGATAGTCGACGCAAGCGTCACAAAAGAGTTCGCTCATCTTCAAGAGATTCCTCGGACAGCGAGACGTGACACTGGAAGTCAAGAGGAAAGTACCGCGACCAGGAAGACGAAGACATGTCTCTTCCCTGGCGTCGCCAAAAGGTTGATGCGTTCACTAAGCGCATCAGCGATTTTTCGGAGAATAAGAAAAGGCGCATGCCTGCTAACGTCAAAACATATGATGGGACAGGTGATCCTGACGATCACCTAAAAATTTTCGAATCAGCAGCCACTATCGAAAATTGGCCACAACCTGTGTGGTGCCATATATTCAACTCTACGTTAGTAGGGAATGCGCGCAACTGGTTTAGCAAGCTTCCACGTAGAAGCATCGATGGGTTTGAAGAGTTGCGCAAGGCGTTTCGCTTAAACTTTACTCAAAGGAAGAAGTGCGCCAAAAACCCTGTCGAACTTGCTAGGGTTAAACAGCGACAAGGGGAATCCACAAGCGCTTTCATGGAACGCTTTAAAGACGAATGCATGCAAGTCAAGGCATGCCCAGAAATACTAAAAATATCGGGTTTTATGAATGCAATCAATAACCCAGATCTGATTAAAAAATTAAACGATAAGGTTCCCCTAACTTTTGACGAGCTCATGAAGCGCACGAGGTCTTTCGTCCAAGGAGAAGCAGCCGCCGCGGATAGCAAGAAAGGCTACTCGAGCCATAGGCCACAAGAAGAGTCAAGGAGACAATCCAATGACCAGAGTGGCAATCGTAATAGGAGTTACCGCACCCAAGGCGGTGGAAGGGGAAACGACAAGTACACCCCATTAACAAAAACTCCAAAAGAAATATTCGCGACGGAAGGGGCTAACTTCCCGAAACCACCACCAATGCGCACCCCAGAGGATCGGCGCACAGGGAATGGCTATTGCGAATACCATGGACAAAAAGGCCACACAACCAACGAGTGCGTCCAGCTGCGCCAATTGATTGACAAATTGGTAAAGGAAGGAAAGATGGACCACCTCGTAAAAAACATCAGAGAAGGGAAAGACAAACCAAAACTAGGGGCCAAGAAGGAGACATCAAAAGAAAAGACAGATATCATCTACATGATACACCCATGGCAGCGTGCGACAAGACAGAAGGTCAGTCAACGGTTTTCTAAGGAAAACGAGATTTCTTTCCCCTCCCTGACTGCGAACAACGCAGTGGTGGACCCACTTACCATTGAAATACATACGGGGGGTCACGACATCCGTCGCATGTATATAGATGGAGGTGCATCCGCTAATATTATATATGAACACTGTTTCAAGAAACTGCGACCTGAAATACAGAGTCAGTTGATCCCAGCCACAGCACCGCTCACTGGCTTCACAGGGGAGAAGATATGGCCCATGGGGCAATTGCGTCTATTTGTAGAAGTTGGTGACAAACCACACTCTACAGTCACCTGGATGGACTTCATGGTAATCAGATCCCCCTCTCCGTACAATGGCATCATCGGGAGACCTGAAATATCATCTATCCGCGCCGTGCCATCCACAGCGCACGGGATGCTAAAGTTCCCAGTGGAAGGAGGTATTGTCACTCTTTACAATACCACCATACCACCCAAAGAATGAAACGCAGTGACAAACGACATAAGCGATGCTCCAGAACAGCGCGCAATCAAAGTCCCAAACCTAAAGGTCGCCATCCACCTTGACTACCCGGATCAACAAGTATCTATTGGTGGGTCTCTGTCTGACAAAGGCAAATCAGCTATATGCGCACTCTTGCAAAATAACTTAGATATTTTTGCATGGGAGCCAAAGCACATGACAGAAGTGCCACGTTCTATCACGGAACACAGGCTACAAATCCGACAAGGATATCTTCCAATACGACAGAAAAAGCGCGGACAAGCCCCAGACCGCGCAAAAGCCATCCTGGAAGAAGTACACAAATTAGTAAACGCAGGCATCATGCGGGAAGTGTACTACCATGACTGGCTCTCTAACCCAGTAATGGTAAAGAAGAGCGATGGCAGTTGGAGAATGTGCGTAGACTTCACAGACCTCAATAAAGCATGTCCACAGGACTGTTACCCGCTACCGGAGATAGACTGGAAGATCGAATCTCTGTGTAGATATCCCTTCAAATGCTTCCTGGACGCATACAAGGGATACCACCAAATTCAAATGGCGGAGGAAGATGAAGAAAAAACGGCCTTCCACACAAGTCAAGGGGTCTATTGCTATACAAAGATGCCCTTTGGCCTAAAGAACGCAGGAGCAACATACCAACGATTGGTAGACACTGCGTTCGAGAAACAAGTAGGCCGCAACTTGGAAGTATACGTCGATGACCTAGTCATCAAAAGCCATACTGAGGAAGAACTAGTGCGCGACATGGAGGAAACGTTCAAAACACTGAGGAGAATCAACATGAAATTGAACCCCAAGAAGTGTACATTTGGCGCAACAGAAGGCATGTTCCTCGGGTATTTGATAGAACCCGATGGGATCAAGCCTTGCCCAGAAAAGACTCAAGCAGTCATCGACCTTCCCTCACCGCGCACACTGAAGGAGGTTCAGTCACTAAACGGCAAACTAGCCGGACTGAACCGATTCTTATCTAAATCAGCGGACAAGTCACTTCCCTTATTCAAAACACTCAAGAAGTGTACAAAAAAGGGAGACTTCAGGTGGACCGCGGAAGCAGAAGATGCCTTCCAACAGCTCAAACAGCACATAGCAGCGCTCCCAAAGCTTGTCGCACCCCGACCAGGGGAAGAGCTGATCATGTACCTATCTGCGACCCAGGGAGCAGTCAGCGCAGTGTTACTGACAGACAGGAACTCTGTCCAAACACCCATTTATTTTGTTAGTAAGGCGCTCAAAAAGACAGAGATTAACTACACCGCAATGGAGAAGTTGGTCCTAGCCTTAGTATTTGCAGCAAAAAGACTGCGCAGGTATTTCCAGGCGCACCCAGTAGCTGTTATCACAGACCAACCCATCAAACAAGTTATCTCGAAACCCGACGCATCGGGACGCCTACAAAAATGGAGCGTTTTACTGGGTGAGCATAACATATCATACAGACCGCGCACTGCAATTAAAGGGCAGATATTGGCCGACTTCATTATCGAGAAGCCAGATACTGACACTAAACCTGCGACAAGCAAGGGGGAACCTCAAGAACCATGGATCCTATTCACTGATGGATCCTCATGCGTAGATGGATCAGGAGGTGGCCTTATTCTCACTAACCCAGAAGGAGCTGAATTCACATATGCTCTGCGCTTTGAATTCACAGCCATGAACAACGAGGCAGAATACGAAGCACTCCTGGCTGGGTTACGCATCGCAATTCAAATGGGGGCACGCAACTTAGAAGCGAACGTCGATTCACGGCTAGTTGCTAACCACGTGTCAGGCGAGTATGTAGCAAAGGAGGAACACATGATCCAATACCTCGAAAAAACCAAATCTCTGATCCAGAACTTTGATAGGTTTACCATCAAGCAGGTTCCCAGGGTGTGTAAACAGGAAAGCAGATGCGCTGAGCAAGATTGCATCCACCAGTTTCGCACATTTATCGAAACAAGTATTGGTGGAAACCTTGAAAAATAAGTCAATTGAAGAGATGGAAATATCCACAGTGATAGAAGAAGAAGGCCCTACGTGGATGACACCAATCATTGACTTCATTAGTAAGAGCATACTCCCCCAAGAACAGAAGGAAGCTAGAAGAATCCGGCGCACAGCGCAGCGATTCAGACTTAGAGATAACGTCTTATATAGACGCTCATTCCTGCAACCATGGCTCAGGTGCGTTGGACCTCTTCAGGCAGACTATGTACTTCGAGAGATCCACGCAGGCTCATGCAGCATGCACTCAGGACCACGGTCCATTGTAGCGCGCGCACTAAGGTCTGGATACTATTGGCCAACTATGCACCGTGACGCGCGAGACTTGGTACGGAAGTGCAGTGATTGCCAAGTTCACAGACCCATTCCGCGCCGACCACAGCATGAGCTAACGCCTATTACATCGCCATGGCCATTCCACAAATGGGGTATCGACATCGCTGGACCTTTCCCTATTGCCGCAGGCGGATTGAAATTCCTTATTGTAGCAATAGACTACTTTACTAAGTGGATCGAAGCAAAGGCAGTAGCGACCATAACAGGTAACCAGATAAAACGATTCGTGTGGGACAACATAATGTGTCGCTTTGGATTACCTGGTGAAATTATCTCAGATAACGGAAAACAATTCCGTGATAACCCGTTCAAAGATTGGTGCGAACAGCTGAACATCACGCAACACTTTGCGTCAGTAACTCATCCACAAACCAATGGTCTGGTTGAACGCGCAAATAGAAGCCTAGGCGAAGGAATCAAAGCGCGCCTGGACAGACACAAAGGAAGATGGGTAGAAGAACTATCACATGTTCTCTGGGCGCACCGAACAACCATCAAGGTTAGTAACGGGGACACTCCCTTCTCTTTGGTCTATGGGACAGAAGCTGTAATACCAGCTGAAATTGGAATGCCAACCATCCGCACTGCGGAAGTTAATGTGGCAACCAATGATGATGAGCGGCGCATAGACTTAGATCTATTGGAAGAGCGACGTGAACGCGCAGCAATACGTGAAGAGAAAGCCAAGTCACGAATGAAAGGATACTATGATGCCAAAGTACGCAGCACGTCATTCAGACCAGGTGACTTCGTATACCGCGAAAATGACTCAAGCCGCGCAGAAGACACTGGTAAGCTAGGACCAAAGTGGGAAGGACCTTACGAGGTCATAGAAGCACTTGGCAATGGAGCGTACAAGTTACGCGACAAGGACGGACATGAGCTACAGCGAACGTGGAACGTCCGCAACCTGAAGCGGTGCTACCTTTAAAGCAGGCTACGGCCCAACATGGACACTCACGCACTTTAGAAAGTGCCCCCAATAAAGATCCATGTAATTTTATTTTTTAAGTATTATCTAGATAAGCATTCTCTTTTAAAACTTGCAAGTATTAATAAAACGTTATGGTTTCTAGCTAACTCCATAACACATGTAACTCTATTGTTTGCGTCTTTCATTATCGTGTTTCAATATTGTTATAATTTTGCCTACATGGCGTGCATGCACACACTAAGACCCACGATGGCAGAAAGGATGAGTAAACCTAATAAACAACTCGTTGAGTAAGAGGGTTGCAAACCCATCAACTTTGGATCATGAATCCTTGTTAAACACCTTGCGCTCAAGACGTTGGCGCAAGTTCCTTACGCACCCCACGACGGATGCGCAATAGGGCACACTGTGCGCGTTTAACAACTCAGGAAATCAAGACTCTTGATTCCTTCAAGTAAAATACGACAAGTAAACTTACACAATACATAGACGACTATGATTTCTTTCTTTACATTAAGTTGAAAAAATTCAATTAACGACTACGGTCCTTACTTAAGGAAATTCATACACGATTATGATTATTCTTTTCTAAGCACGCTTAGACACTTAAATATATCTTCACGCAAGGATACATAGGTCATATAAGAACCACGAGTTCAAAAGCATAAGTATTTGGAAGTTGTAAAAACACTAAGTACAAAAGCAACCTTTTATTCATAGAATACGTTTCTACAAAAAGACTTGTACAAAAAAGCTAAATGCTATGTGTACGCCTTAGCTGGCTGGAGCCCCCACTCAAAGCCGTTTCCTTCGCATCCTCGAGTCGATTCAACAACTCTGCATCAGCAAGGGAAACGGTGGCCACTGAAACAGGCACACCATCAGATCTAGGCAGATGCGCAGCGCCTATGCCGCACAGAATGGCCTTCCCTGTCACGCCCTTCTTTCTTGCGACCCTGGAAACATGAGCATTTAAAGACCTTTGCAAAGAAACCTCTTTCTCAATACGGAAAGGATTCAGAAGGTCGGGAGGTTGAGCAAAAACGGGTACCTTCAACTGCGCTACGTCAGGCTTCAAGTAGAAGTCCAACTGCTGATCTGCATTATCCTGCAGATGCCTGGGAAGAGTGAGCCCCGCCATGATCACGCTGATAGGCTGATCCTGATCATGCTCCAAACGAGCGATATGCAGAAGTTCAAGCTTCTTTAGCTCTTCCATGGCAGCAACAAGCTCAGCTCGGGCATTCGCCTTGTACCCAGGGACCTCCGCAAGTGGCACAGTCAACAACTTGGCCTCATCAAGCTTGTCTGCGGCTAAAGTCTCACCATGCGCAATAGCGCAATCCACAACCTTTCCGAAGGACGTGGTGACCTCGGGATGCTCCAAAGTACACATGGCAGCCAGGCGAAGACCATGACTGATCAACCACCTACGAAATAACACAAGTGTTAATAAGGGTCTCAAATATACACAAGTTATAAAGAGATAGAAGCGGAATGTACCTGCGCTCAGCTACGGACTGAACCATGTGAGGGTATAGCTCCTCATCATATTCGATGCTGAGCTTGCGGAGCTTCTCTTCTTGCGTCTTCAGCGCAAGCTCCACTCGGCTACGGAACTCTTCAATATTGGCAAAGTGCTTGCTCCTATTCTGTTGCAAGTACTTCAGCGCCCATAAAGAATTTCGCTTCTGAAGATCCGCAGCAGCACGCTCCTTCTCCAGCTCAGCCATCACCAACATCTTCCCCTCCCCCAACCTTTGCGCAGACGCTTCTGCGCGCTCCAGTTTAGCCTTGGAGCTCAGCTGCTCAGCCTTAGAGCTTGCTAATTCAGCCTGCACAGACGCTAATTGCGCCTGCAGTCTGGAAACCTCCTCAGACTTGTGCACCCTTACTTGCGCCAACAACTCTGACTGGCGCACAGCGATGGAGGCCAGCTCCTCCATCGAAGAGTCAAACGGACTTGACTCCTCTCCAATATCCCTCGGTGGACGCGCCCCGTCCAGAGCATGACTCACCTCGGGTGGCGCACTCCCATCTAGGATGCCAGCGTCCTCCACAGGCTGTTCACTGCACGAAAGATCAAGAGGCAAGGTTAGCGCACAGTCAAGCATACACAAAATCCTAAGGAATTGCTAAAAAATACTTACATAGGGGGAGGAGTCGAGAACACGTCCCTCTCAGTCTCAGCCGTGGACGCACCTCCACCAGACTTCTCAGCATCCACACTGAGGACACGAAGGAACAAAGTTAGAACAAAATATAACTTGACAAAAGTTTATAACTAATAACTAAGGTACTTACTTCATCTGCACCTCAGTAAAAGGCGAGCTTCCCCCAGCCTCAGTTCGCGGCCTCTTGGAAGGACCTTCACCATCACCACCGAGCGCTCTCTTGCGCGTCAGTGGGGAGCTCTCCTCCATGTCACTATCGGTCCCCTCTAAATGGATCAGCATCTCGGGGGGAGGAGTCTGCGCAGTGTCAGGACCCTGCTGCACAGGAGGCGCCACCTCCTGTAACGGCTCAGCTACCACCACATCAGGGGAGCCTTCAGGATCTGGGATAACCAAATCCACGACGCGCCCTGCCGTCGCCTGCAGAATAGTCTGCTCACCCTCCCCCAGAGGACGCACTCCCACCGCCACAGAACGCGGATTCTCCAGGCGCACAACCGAAAAAAGATCCATCTCTGCGCATAAAATAGACAAAAAGAAGCAAGTTACATAAAGTATGGACAATGAAGAAGCGCTTACACTAATAACGACAGTAAGGCGACAGAAGGAGCACCCACCCGTGCCATCCGCATTCAAGAATGTGGGAACTTCCGTCTCATGCTCAAAGTAGTTGCGACTGATGCCCATGTGCACCAGGAACGCTTCCGGATATGGTTTGATCGGAAGGCGGTTCTCATCTATGATCGCCGCATGATCCACGTTATACCACGTCTCAGGGGGGCGCTCATCCTTGGGCAGAGTGGCACGGGTGTAAAAGGGAAAATTGGAGGGGAAGACGGCGGCGTCGACCCAAAAGAACTTTTCCCTCCAATCCTTGAGTTTATCTACCTTCTGCACATAGCACTGTAACTTTCCTACGCGCTTAGAGAAGGTAACCCACCCATTTGACCACGTTGCGTGATAAAACGCGCGAAATAATTGGAGGGTCGGGTGGACCGCTAACAAGCGACAGTTAACCTCAAAGTTGGCGATTTTGCCAGCACCAATACAATGTAACTGAGAGATGTGGAGCTCGTAATAATGGAGTATATCACTCAATAACACGGAGATGGGTACGCGCTGATTCGCCCACTCGAAAAAGCGCGTATATAGCCCCACCTTCCCAGCGGGGAAATCCGCGATGGTGTCATTCGGACCTGGTACCTCTGGGCGCAGGCCAAAAGGGATAAAATAATCCGAAGTGAACTGGATCAGTTCATCCTCGGTTATGTTAGAATGGAAATCATGAAGTTGCGCTACCATTTTGTGATTCAGACTATGTGCGCACGCGCTATTACCTATGAATTATCGTTCTTGAAAGCAGAATTGAAGATGTAAAAATGGTGGAATTGTGATTTTTCAACTGTGGACAACACAGTGAAAGGAGGCGGAAGTTTATATAGTTTCCCATCCACCACAGATGATTGACACGTGTACCCCACTATCTCACATCGTGTGGCTAGGATATATGACGGTACAAGACAAGTGGGCAACCTCTCCACTTCCCAAGGTACCCAAATTGCACTTTTTTGGACTAGATACATAATACGTGTATTTTTAGGCGGTATATTTTTTGAAACCTTCCCGCGTACGCGTGGGGAATAATTTCGAGACGACTTTAGTCTAGCATCCGCAGGTTTTACCCTGCGCACACTAGACTGGGGGGACATGATGACGTATAGTCTACACCCGGGTCACGAACCCGATTAGTAAACAATACTAATAATTAAGCCCACCACGTATGGGCCGCAACTGGACTACCAGTTATGCGGCTTGGGCCGACAAGGCCCAAGCTCAAAGTTATTTCCGGATAGGATATCGAGTATCTCCTAAATAAAGGGGATATATACTAAATATCCGATGTCGGCTAACACGCCGAGGAGTAGGGAACACGAAACCTACTAGGGTTTCATGCATATATAAAGGGCACCCAAGCCCTCGGTAAAGGTACGATCTACTGAAAACCCTAACTCTTCGCTAAAACCCTAAATTCGATTACTTACTCTCACGCCGGAGGATAATCGGGGGAGACAATCCCTCGATAAGCCTAACGGTGTTTGTTCTTTTTCTTAGTGCGCAGGTTCCATCAAGCATTAAGAGTTAATTGGTACGAGAATAGAAGTCCTTACAAGGAACGCCCAACTTTTGTATCAACAAATGTGATGTACCATTGTAGTTGAGCATTTAAAAATCATTTAGACTAAACTACTTGATGGTTTTGTGTTTTACGAAAACTTAAAAAACCTTACATTGAAAAAAAAAAAAAAAAAGGCTCATTTTCTAGTATGAATCACAAGATTCTAACCTTCAAAACATAGTTTGGCGTTTAACATTTTTGAATAATCCACATTGTTGTCTTAATTAATTTTATTTTCTCTGTTGTTAGTGAAAAAAAAGGGAACCTAAGGCTGGGCACAGTGGCCCTGAAAAAGTCGGTCGAGCATGTGTCATGACCGATTTGCAAATCGGTTGTCTCCATTGTGAGGCCAAGGTTGAATATCGGTTGAATGTTGACAAAAGTCCCAATCGGTTGAAAATACAACCGATATTAAATACATGTGTGAACGTTTGAAAGTTAAATACAATCCTAAAAAAAAAGTGAGTTACCACGGTCGAAATATTGACCAATTTTTACAAAACACAAACAAACAAACCACTTACCATGAAATTATGCAACGATCATTTTGAGTTTGTTCAAAGCTTAAATGGTGGTGGTAGTGGTTTTAATGGTGGTGGTTTGCCGTTTTGGATATGAGAAGAGAGAAAGCATGTTTGCAGATGCATGGTTTATATGTAAAAAAGACTATGCTTTGCATGGTTTATCAAAGCTTAAATGGTGGTGGTAGTGGTTTTAAGATGATGCATGGTTTATCAAAGTTGTTGGTTTACACGTACAGTTGTATGTATTACAAAAAAAAAATGATGCATGTATGGTTTACACGTATGTTGGTTTATCAAAGATGATGCATGTACTACGTACACGCATAGTTGCATGCATGTACATATAGATATATATTTAAAATATTTGAACTAACAAAAAAAAAAAAAAAAAAAAAAAAATCCTCGGTCATCAACTGTGGCACTTGGTCATGTCTGGTCAACAGAGAGAGAAAACTGATGTGGCAGAGAATGACCCGTGTCACGACTGTGCATAGCCTAACATTTTAATTGTTGCTATCAAGTAAAAGTACTTTAAAGTTTAAGCCTAGTACTTCCCAAGTAACTGATCTGAACTCAACATTTCGTAAAGCACAATTGTTAACACACGTAATAAACATGGAAAAAATTGAATACACACTAAGGTGTTGTTTGTTTTTTAAGAGGCTCCGAATGTGAATTTGAACCGCACATCTGAATCTGAGGCGTAAATGTCTGAATCTGAATCTAACAAAAAAGAACAAATACAAGAGGTTGGGAGGAAATGGGAGAGGGAAACTTTTTTTTTTTTTTTTTAATTTTAATTTAATAAATTTTGTGTCAACAAGAGGTATTAAGAGCCATTAAAAAACCCCTCTCAAGTCTGGACCATTAAGATGTTTTTAGGTCTGACTGCGTCTGAACGAAAAGAAAAAAACAAACGATCTGACCGCCCAAAACGTCTAACCGATTAAGAGGTTTGGCTCATTAAGAGCATGTTAAGACATTTTAAGAAAAAACAAACACCACCTAAGAGCAATGGGTGTCATGACATCTCAAATCTACTCATTTGGGTCCCACGGGGTGCCACGTCACCATGACAAACCTCCTTTTACGACCATTGATGAGTGTGTAAATACTCATCATTTTATACCCATTTTAGACCATAAAAATACTGAAAACGGCCAAATACACCATATATTATTGCAAATATCCTTGGTTTGTGTTTTTATGTGTTTCAGGTACAAAAGGATCGGAAACAGGGCGAAAACGGACAAAATCGAGCACAGGATTGGAAAAGCGTGAAAAGCCGGAGCCGGGGAAGGAAATTACGAGTTTGGACCGGGAAATTTATCAAGATGTCAGGATCAACCTTCATGAATACCAAGTTGTCAAAATTGGTCCTTGTGAATAAATTTCAAAATGTTGCATAAATGGTCCCTGTACTTTTGGATTTTATACAATAGGTCCCTAAACTCTAAACCTAAACCAACCTCTATCCTAACCTTATAACTTAACTAAACTAAACCCTTAACCCATTAAATCCCACAACCCAATGCTATCCTAAACCCAACACATTAACACCAGCCCACAATATAACCCAAGCCCAAAATAAAATAAAACCCACAACCCTTTTCCCTTAGCTAACCCAGGTTTGACTTCGGTCAATACCATCTTCCCTCCTATACCGCCAAAACCACCCACACCTAAACCATGTCCTTCTCCCGACAAAAATGTTTCCCCATGCTTTCTCTGCCAACACGCCAACCTCCCCCTCCTCTCATAGCTTCTAGCTAAGTACCAGCCCACGTGACTCAGAAAATGATAAAACCCACTTGCTATCTTTTCCCGCCAAAAACTTAATCCAACGATTTAGTTTGATTTGATCTAATCCAGTGGCTGGGATTTAATCAGAGGACTGAGAAGAAGCTTTGGAGTTGATATTTAAAGAGGAAGAAGACACAAAGATAACTTGTCACTAGTCTTAGACCATTTTCGTAGTGTAGAGAAATAGTTAAATTCAGTTTTAAGCTTATTGTTCTTTAAGAATTCTGTTTTACCTAAATTTAAGATTTGTAACTTTAATTTCACATCTCAGTTCTAGTTTCAGCTTCAAAAACCTTGTACTCATTTGATGTTATTTCAAGTTTAATTCAGTGATTCGAAATTGTTGTTGTTAAGATTTCCACAGCCTTCTGTTATGCTCCCTTTAGCTTATATTAAGTCATGTTAAGCTTATTATTAATTCATTTGGTTTAATTCAGTTAAAATTGCAAAAGTCAAAAACTGGTCAACAAAAGTCAAAATGCTTATTTGCTGAATTTTCTGCTTATTGGGGATTACCTAGTGCCTTTTTAGGGTGTAATTTAGTTGTTCACTCTTCTGTTTTCAGAATTTTAGCTTAATTTGATCTATTTCAAGTTTTGAACACCAAGACAGTCAACACTAAGGACTGTTTGGCACAGTTTGATTATGGGTCAAAATAGCCTTGTTACTATTCATATGCTAGTTTCTTAAGTTTGTTTGAGCTTATTTGAGGCATGATAAGCTGTTTTCAGTTCACTTTGAGTATTATTTGAGCCTTTTGTAGATATCTAGTAGCTAGTGAAAATTTAGACCCTAACTGCTTCTTATAAGCTTGAATTAGCTGTGCTTGAGTTTTTGCTACTTTTTGCATTTTGTTAGTTCTTTCTGATCATCTTTAGTATTGGTTAAAGTCCCATGTGGTTTTGCATAGCTGAGGTACAAAACAACCCACACCAAGATAAGCAGCCCTGCACAATAGCCTAGCCTTACTCAGCTTTTTGCTAGTTCATCAACTGCTTATTCCCTTGTGAGTTCTGATTGAATTTTGGTTTACAAGTTGTTAGTAGTATAGGGTTTATGTTTCTGGAATTAGTTTCCACTTTTTAGCTCATTAGCTAGTTTATTTTTACTCTGCAAGTTCCCCCATTTGGCCTGATCCAACCTGCACTCAGCTTTTTGGATTTTAGACCACCTGATCTAGCACAGATTTAGGGTAGCAATTGGTGAAATATTTTGGGCAATTTTAGTTTAAGTGTAGCCTGTAGTATAATGATCATGTTTCTGCTTTTGGATTTGCACAATAAGCTTTTTCCTAGCTTATAATTAAGCTGCAAATTGGCTTCTCTGTCCATTTTGCTTCTGTCTCAGTATGTACTGATCAGCAGATTAATCTGCTTATTGCTTCTGCTTATTGGATCTTTTTCAGTTGGTTTAAGCTTCAGTTAGTCTGTTTTATCATATTTTAGCTTTTGGTAATTTTTGGTCAAGTTTTGCTTATTTTTAGCTTATTTTGAAACTGTTTATTAACCCAAAACAGCTTATTAGGTTTAGATAAGATCTAATTTTATTTTTTCTAGCTTTTAAATATTAATTTAGATTTACTTGAATTTTTCCAGATTTTTCTATTTTCATTTTCTATTTTTAAATCATTTTAATAGTTTAAATTAGTTTTAAAATCATATTAATTAATTAAAAAGTTAAAAAAATATTTTTCTTTTTCCCAAAATTTTATTTTATGATTTAGAATGTAGGAAAAATAATTTTGTACCCGTAGTGTTATTATTTCAATATTTTGACGTTTTTAGTTTCGTTCTCAGTCCCGTTTTTCGTTAATTCGCGTTTCTTTTATTTTAATTACGTTTTTAATCACGTTTATTTCTCCTAAATTGTTTTTATTGCCTTTTAAATCGTTTTTATTTTATGTTCACTTATCGTAGCTTAGAAAACCAAAATCCCTTTTTATTCACCATTCAAACACGTGCACGATTCGAGACGACGAATTCCATTCAGCCTTCGTTGGGGATAACGACCCGGGAATACAACTTGCCTTGTATTCCTTGGACATATTTATGTGTTGATTTTCGCGAATCAATTTTTGGCGCCGCTGCCGGGGAGGGCTGAAGCGAATTTTTAATTCTCGTCTATCGTTGTGTGTTTTGAAGACCCTTCTCTCGGGAAGTTTTCGCTTTCTCTCCTAAATATTTTCTTAAAAAAAAAAAAAAAAAAAAAAAAAAAAAAAAAAAAAAAAAAAAAAACCCAAAAAGATCTTCATTTCAAAATTTATTTTCCCTTTATATTTTTCAAAATGTTTCTAAAAATCCAAAAATATTCTTCTTATCCCCTCTATTCGTTTAATTCTTTTTCTCACCCCTCTACCCGTTTAATGCTATCTTCTTAGCTCTTATCCGTTTAATTCTTATGTCGTCACCCGACTATCACTGTTTTCATTGTAAAAGTATATTGGGTGATGATCATCGTTGTTACAAGTGTTTGTGTGAGCGGTGTGGAGGTTATTGTGGTAATTGGTGTGAATTACCCATTAAATCAAATCCTAATTCCTTCAATAATTCTCAAAGTCTTTCCGACTACCCTCCACAACCCTAGCCATCTTCACTCAAACAGCAAAATTGCTGTGTATGTGGAGATTCGTTGGGAGACAATTCACTTTGTGAACGATGTTTTTGCAAAGGATGTGAGTTTACTCACGGACTTTGCATGTGTTCCACTTCTGAAATCGAAAATACATTCACTTATTCAAATTTTCAAAACGATTTCAGCCACCTTCCTCAGAATTCATTTGAGCAAGAACCGTGTTATCAAAACTTCAATGATACATCGTTCCAAAATGCTCTGAATATTCCTTGTGCGAAGTGTGGGGGTCTTCATGACGATTATCAATGTCAACCGTGGGATCAAGAACCAAATCCTTGGTATAATACTCCCGGTTTTGACAATCTCCAACCCCCACAGTATTCCATCATTCATCCTCATGAAAAATCTATGGCATAATTGTTGGCCGAAGAACGAGCAGCGGAAACGCGTGCCAAATTTCTTAAGGCTGCCATTCTCGATGAAGATGATGAGGATACCATTCAAATAAAGGAATATTATGAGAATTCTTCACATGCAATCACCCCTGTCCAGAAAAGGCAGGAGGACAAAAGTATTGCAGAATTGCTAGCAGAAGAGCAAATGGAACGTATAAAAGCCATTTATGCTAGCAATAATGATGAGGAGGACGATGAGGAGAGTGTTATTCCTTTTAGTGAAATTATTTCTCAACTCCCTCAGTCTATTGCAATCACATCATTCATTTCAACTTTGGACTCCGAGGACTCTCTCATTATGGGGGATGAGCATTCTAGCACTATTCCTAAAAAGGAATCGGACGAATTCATAAAGTCTAGTGCTGAGGACCTTATCCCAATCCCAAGTGAGTCTGAGGATATATCGGACAGTGAATGTGATTGGTCTTTTGATGATGATTATCCTCCTGATACTTCAGAGGATTCTTCCGGGATCTTCTCTAACCCTCTTTTCAATTCAAATGATGATTTTTCCTCCAGTGATGACGAATCACTTTCTGATGAGGACGCTTCAAATGAAAGTCTCGAAGTCTATTCAAATTCTCTTTTTGAATTTGATGACGAGTACTTTTCTAGCATAAATCCTCTCTTTGATGAAGAGTTAGAGAACGATGAGGTCAAGGACTCTATCACTCATAAACTTGATGATATGACCTCAGTTCTTAATCCCGATATTCTTCCTTCTCCGACATATGTGACGTTGCCCTTTGAGGATCGCCATTATATTGATTTCGCATATGTCGTTCGAGTTTTTCTACCTTTCTCTGCTTATAAGGTAGATTGTCCTATCATTCTCTCGTTTGGGAATGAGGACAAAGTTTTTGATCCCGGCATCTTAATTTATCATTCTTTTGAGCCGGATGTATCTCATCGGAGTGGAACTTTCAGTACTTCAATGATTATCCAAACATCTTGAATGAAAGTCCGATGGAGATTTTCTTTTCCACATGCTTCCCCAAGAACAAATGAATTCGGGGTCGAGTCAAGCTAGTGACTCGGTTAACAAAAACATTAGCACCACATGGGTGACCGCCCATGTTTCTGACTTATTTCTATTTTCTGACACTAAGTGTGGGGGGATTCCTCTACTGTGCTTTGTTTTGTGTGTTGTTTGCAGGTTTCCCTTAGATCGTGATGATTGATGCGCCTGTTTTCAATCCAGCCGCCCAATATCCGATCTTGTTACTAACGTTTATCTAGGGATATCTTTTCGACCTTTTTTGTGAAAAATGGAGATTTCGTTTCCACACTTGGCTATTAGTATTCCCTTTTTACGTTCTAAGTGACAGCATAATAGCCGGTACTTTGAATATTGAGGGCAATATTCAATTCTAAGTGTGGGGGGGAATTCTCGCGAATTTTGTCACTTATGTACCTTCTAGTGCCCTAGTACCCCCGTTTTTGGCCAAAAATTTTAAAATTTTTGTCATTTTTTTGCAATAAAAAAGTAGTGTTTAATCTTGATTAGGTTAGAACAAAGGGAATCCCGACTCTGCCAGAGTATTGATCTGGCTGCTTCCTTAACTTTTAGACTAAGGTTTTACGATTTGTGCAAATGAAAATGCTAAGCGTAGAGTAGTTGGTTCTCTTTAGAGCTTATACAAGTAATCTATGGCTTTTCCTCCCAGAAGCTCTTAATTGGACTAAAATACGTGCTGTTTTCAAACGTTTGAACGTTAAAATCATGTTGTTATGAAAAACAAATTTTTATATACAATTTTGATATAGAGCCCGAGTTCAACTTTTTATTTTAATTTTTGAGAAAGCATTTATGTAAATATATATATAAGTAAAAAAAAAATGAAAATGAAAAAAAAATGAAAAAAGAAAAATAAGAAAATGGAATGATATTGCAAAATGCAAAAATGGAATGATATTGCAAAATGCAATAAGTTTTGATGTTGTGAAAATAAAGATGTGTATGTTAATAAATATGGTAAATTTGCTTTCTCTTAAATTCAAATCGGAAGTTGAACTTAGATTCGTCAATTTTGTATAAAGGTTAAACGGTAGTTTAGTAGATTGTTGATTTCAAAGGTCCGAAAGCTCCGGTATTATTCTCTGTGAGGTGTCAAAAGCCTGGTCACCTAAAACCAACTGGTTTGGGATGTGCCGAGAAGAAAGCCGTTACATGGAGTGATCTCACCTTTGAGTCTCTAATCTCTAAATGATCGTTTGTTGCTATTTATTTAAGTATGTAATGCTAGCGTAGTGGGAATATCCTAAATCTTTGAAATCGAAATTCCGCTGATTCCGGTATTATTCTCTGAGGGGTGTCAAAAGCCTGGTCACCTAAAACCAACTGGTTTGGGATGTGCCGAGAAGAAAGCCGCTACATGGAAAAGGCCCTTTTTGATCCTTAGATTTTCGAGGTTCCCGGTAAATTAGTATTTGACTTAAACAAATAACAACCATAATAAATGTCGATTTTTGCGGTCAAAATTTTGAAAATTAGCACAGTCACCTAACTTTAATAAATTGTGGGAGTGAAAAGTTAAGTTTCGGCTTACATAGATTATTAGTATAAGTAGTGTTAGCATTTTACAAAAACATTTGCACATTGAGTTTAAGCTTAGTTGGGAGTATAAAAAGAGGATGACGATTACAATTCCCTGGAGACACCCATTTTGTGTGAATCCCGTTCCATGATACCATTTTTGATAATCAAGCATTTATATATTTTTGTTTTAGTTTAAATTTCTCGCATTTAATAAAAAGTCAAAACGGGGTATACTTGGTTCCTTTCATTACTTCATATGATCGGATTGCAAGGGACTAGCAATACTTTAGTGTGGGGGATTGATGAGTGTGTAAATACTCATCATTTTATGCCCATTTTAGACCATAAAAATACTGAAAACGGCCAAATACACCATATATTATTGCAAATATCCTTGGTTTGTGTTTTTATGTGTTTCAGGTACAAAAGGATCGAAAACAGGGCGAAAACGGACAAAATCGAGCACAGGATTGGAAAAGCGTGAAAAGCCGGAGCCGGGGAAGGAAATTACGAGTTTGGACCGGGAAATTTATCAAGATGTCAGAATCAACCTTCATGAATACCAAGTTGTCAAAATTGGTCCTTGGGAATAAATTTCAGAATGTTGCATAAATGGTCCCTGTACTTTTGGATTTTACACAATAGGTCCCTAAACTCTAAACCTAAACCAACCTCTATCCTAACCTTATAACTTAACTAAACTAAACCCTTAACCCATTAAATCCCACAACCCAATGCTATCCTAAACCCAACACATTAACACCAGCCCACAATATAACCCAAGCCCAAAATAAAATAAAACCCACAACCCTTTTCCCTTAGCTAACCCAGGTTTGACTTCGGTCAATACCATCTTCCCTCCTATACCGCCAAAACCACCCACACCTAAACCATGTCCTTCTCCCGACAAAAATGTTTCCCCATGCTTTCTCTGCCAACACGCCAACCTCCCCCCTCCTTTCATAGCTTCTAGCTAAGTACCAGCCCACGTGACTCAGAAAATGATAAAACCCACTTGCTATCTTTTCCCGCCAAAAACTTAATCCAACGATTTAGTTTGATTTGATCTAATCCAGTGGCTGGGATTTAATCAGAGGACTGAGAAGAAGCTTTGGAGTTGATATTTAAAGAGGAAGAAGACACAAAGATAACTTGTCACTAGTCTTAGACCATTTTCGTAGTGTAGAGAAATAGTTAAATTCAGTTTTAAGCTTATTGTTCTTTAAGAATTCTGTTTTACCTAAATTTAAGATTTGTAACTTTAATTTCACATCTCAGTTCTAGTTTCAGCTTCAAAAACCTTGTACTCATTTGATGTTATTTCAAGTTTAATTCAGTGATTCGAAATTGTTGTTGTTAAGATTTCCACAGCCTTCTGTTATGCTTCCTTTAGCTTATATTAAGTCATGTTAAGCTTATTATTAATTCATTTGGTTTAATTCAGTTAAAATTGCAAAAGTCAAAAACTAGTCAACAAAAGTCAAAATGCTTATTTGCTGAATTTTCTGCTTATTGGGGATTACCTAGTGCCTTTTTAGGGTGTAATTTAGTTGTTCACTCTTCTGTTTTTAGAATTTTAGCTTAATTTGATCTATTTCAAGTTTTGAACACCAAGACAGTCAACACTAAGGACTGTTTGGCACAGTTTGATTATGGGTCAAAATAGCCTTGTTACTGTTCATATGCTAGTTTCTTAAGTTTGTTTGAGCTTATTTGAGGCATGATAAGCTGTTTTCAGTTCACTTTGAGTATTATTTGAGCCTTTTGTAGATATCTAGTAGCTAGTGAAAATTTAGACCCTAACTGCTTCTTATAAGCTTGAATTAGCTGTGCTTGAGTTTTTGCTACTTTTTGCATTTTGTTAGTTCTTTCTGATCATCTTTAGTATTGGTTAAAGTCCCATGTGGTTTTGCATAGCTGAGGTACAAAACAACCCACACCAAGATAAGCAGCCCTGCACAATAGCCTAGCCTTACTCAGCTTTTTGCTAGTTCATCAACTGCTTATTCCCTTGTGAGTTCTGATTGAATTTTGGTTTACAAGTTGTTAGTAGTATAGGGTTTATGTTTCTGGAATTAGTTTCCACTTTTTAGCTCATTAGCTAGTTTATTTTTACTCTGCAAGTTCCCCCATTTGGCCTGATCCAACCTGCACTCAGCTTTTTGGATTTTAGACCACCTGATCTAGCACAGATTTAGGGTAGCAATTGGTGAAATATTTTGGGCAATTTTAGTTTAAGTGTAGCCTGTAGTATAATGATCATGTGTTACACCCATATCCCGATAAGGTACTAGTTATGTAAATAATATGCATTGTATATCATAAGTCATTGTTAAAGTTTAAGTAGTAAGTAAATATGTGGTGAATATAGAAAGAATGAGACCTTGAGGGCTAGTCTTGCCAATTGAGTAAAGATAAAATGTTAAATATCTATTAAAGGAAAGATGGAGAGAAATCTAGAAAAGTTTAGAGTGTGAGTGAGTGTGGCTGTGGTGATCGGTCCAGGAAAAGAAAAAGGAGGGAAAAACTCCATTCTCATCTTCAAGCTATTTAATCTTCTTCAAGAGTTGAAAATCACTAGAGAACCCTTAATTGTAATCTCTCCAACAAGTAAGTGTTCTTCCCCAAATTTATAAAATTAGGGTTCATGTTGTAATAGTTGATCATAATGAGCAAAGGTTGGTGATCCATGATTTGGTTATGTAATTAGTCTCTAATTAAAGATGATTGTGATATAGGAATCAAGTAAGAAGTGGGGAAGCTATTGTTAGTGTGGTGATTGTGCGTGAGAATCAAGGTAAGTACATTGGTTATAACATGTCTTTGTTAGCTTTATCATATTTTGGTATGATAATGGTTTATGTGTTAGTTTTATCATGTTTGTTTACATGATAATGTGAAGGATAGGGTATAGGGTGCGTTAGCTAGTATGGATCCATCACTAGATTTAGTTTAGTTAGTCGTTGGGCTAACTATGGGAAGAAGTTCAACCTTACGGGTTGATTGTGTGAAGTTCAACCTTATGGGTTGATTGTGTTAAGGTCGACTATGTCGGCGTGAGGTAAGTGCCCCTATATCGCTAGCTTAACTAGTAGTTAGACTAGTTATGGTTATGTTATGATTTTATATCATACATTGTTAGCTTGTTATTGCCATGTACTTACTAAGCGTTTCGCTTACGTGTTTAGTTGTGATGTTTTTCTTTATAGGTACCGAGGGATCTAGCAAAGGTAAAGAAAAGATTTAAGTGATTATGTAGTAGAAGTTCATACTAGAAGAAGTTATAGTAGAAGACCGTTCTTTTGGACCAAGCATATTGAAGTTGGAAGCCCCCGACGTGTCTTTTCGTGTTTTGGGTATATTTCCTTTCATATGGTCATTTTGTCATTTAGCGGTCTTGTCGTCGTTCATGATCATTGGTTAAGTTGGGTCGTTGGACAAGTTTATGTAAATGTCAAGAAGTCCTTTTGTTATGTGAATATGGTAGTAATTAGAAGGGTGTTTGGCATTTAGCCAAACTCACCCATTTTGGGAAGTTACGGGTCAAGACCTTGTACTAACAACTTTGCAATATATTAGAAATGTCAAGTCATGAATGAGTTTAAAGGGTTATGTAGTGAATAAGGGTTATGGGTAAAAAGTGTGTAGTTGAAATGGTATTTAAGGGGGTGTTTGGTATAAACGGGTTCTCACCCATTTTGGAAGGCTACGGGTCAAGACCTTGTAGTAACAACTTTGTAAGATATTAGGAACGTCAAGTTATGTTTGTGTTTAAATGGTCATGTTGTGGTTAAGTGTTATGGGTGATTTGGTGTCAAAATATTTGGGTGTTTTGCTGTCAAAAACTGCAGTTTTGTTCTTGATGGTCACCTTGACGCCGTCACCCTTTAAACACCAAAAATTCTCTGGCCTATCAAGGCTTAACAGTTTTGTTCATGATGGCCTTCTTGACGGCGTCCCTTTTTAATTGTCCAAAAACCTTCTGGCCCGTCAAGGTCTGACGGCGTCACCATTTTTCTGACGGCGTCACGTTTATCAGGGCAGTTTTCGAAAAATCATATCTTTTAATCCGTAAGTCGAAATGGGTCGTATGACCTATCGTTTTGAAGCTATTTGAGTCTACTTTCATCTAAAAATAGCCTCAATGGCTGAATGTGTACTGATTTTTGTCAGCTCGTAAAAGAGTAACCGGATGTCAGTTTCTGGGTGTGTTTTTGAGAGAAATTTTCACGTTATTGGTCGTTCTTGGTCACGGGGTGTTACAACTTGGTATCAGAGCTTCGATCTAAGAGATTTAGGATTTCCCCTTAGGATTTCCTAGACTTAGGCCTTGTGTAGACGCGGCTAGTATCGGTGTTTGTTATTTGTGTATTGTTTGGGTGATTTCGAGAACACATATGTTAAGTATTTTTATGACTACGCCTGGCCACCGTAGTGATAAAAATATGATACATATGTGAGATTGAAATCATTTAGGCTATACATGGATGATAAACTCTAGGGTGGTTAGTATGAGAATGGATATGTTATTCATGTATTGACTATGTATATGACTTTGCTTAATAATGTGAATTGCTAAATTTCAGTATATTAGAAAAGATGGCGACGATTCAGAATAAGGAGGTGTTGAGAGCGACCTCCTTCCCCCATGATGGTGATGAACATAATGATGGACACTCTAATAGTAACACGTCAATGTCAATGCCGAAAAACCTTAATCCTAGAAGTGTTATGAGAGTTGAGTTGAAAGAATTGGATACTTTGGTAGCGGATAAAGTGGAAAGGGCCATCGAGAAGGCTATGCCCTTTTATGTTAGCAAAACCACCGAGAACTTGCGAAAGACACTTCAGGAGGAGAATGAGAAACTCAAGAATAGTGGGGAGTTAGTGAGTGATTCAAATGCTAGACCCGGAGTAGGAAAGGAGAAATCTACTTATCGTGACTTCACTGCTTGTGTTCCATCTACATTCGCGGGATCTCTTGATCCGTTAGAGAGTTCTAGATGGATTACCGATATAGAAGGGGCTTTTCGCGCGAGTCGTTGTGTAGAAGAGGATAAGGTGAACTTTGCTACTAATTACCTTCGTGAGCGAGCTAAAATATGGTGGGAGGGCAAGGCAAATGAGAAGAGTAGTGCTTGGAGAGAGTCGTGCATGTGGGATCAATTCAAGGAGGTGTTCATGAAAGAGTATGCTTCCGTGGAGGAGATTGATAAAATAAGAGAAGTTTTTCATAACCTTATGCAAATTGATGAGTCGGTAAACGAGTTGTGGGGAAGGTTTTGTGATATGGTGCAATATTGCCCGGAGTATCTTGACAATGAAAAGCTTAAGGTTGACAATTTTCAAAGGATGCTCAAAGATGAAATTCGTAATATAGTATCGCCTTTCAAGGGTACCACCATGGATGATCTTCTAAGCAGAGCGCGTAATCAGGAAGCGGATTTGGATAGGATGAAGGATAAGGAAAAGAAGGAGATGAAAAGAAAGCTAGAACAACCGACAACACTTGGTAAGCGGGGCAAATTTGATGCCACAAAGAAGGACAACACGGGAAAGTTTCCCCCTCCGTGTAGCAGGTGCGGAAAGAACCATGTGGGAGAATGTAAATCCGGAATGAAGGGATGTTATAAATGCGGGGATCCTAGTCATATTAGGAAGAATTGCTCTAAGCTTTTGGTGATATGTTATGGGTGCAATGAAGAAGGACATAAGATGAGTGAATGTCCCAAAGCTAATCCTAAACAAGCGAAGCCGTTTAACTGGATCGAGGGAGAAAAGGTTGATGTTCCAAAACCTCAAGCTTGTGTTTACCCGATGAGTGCCAAAGAAGCAAAGTTAGATTCCGATGTTGTCTCAGGTATAATCCTCGTTAATTCCAAACCCGCTTGTGTTTTGTATGTTTAAGGCATAAGTGTGTCCTTAGTATTTTATAGTTTTAGTAAGGAATTGTCCACTTCCCTAGATGAATTTTTGACTCCCGTAGAAGTTGAAATTGTCGATAGTAAAGTTGTTATAGTGTCTAGCGTGTATCGTAATGTAGAGATAGAGATCGATGAGAGCGTTTTTAAGATTGATCTATTTCTCATAATGCTAGAAAAGTATCGACGATGTTCCGATTGTAAATGAATTCCGTGATGTATTCCCGGAAGATTTGCCGGGTATTCCTCCCGATAGACAAGTTGAGTTCCGTATTGATCTTGTTCCGGGTGCGACTCCTATTGCCAAAACTCCTTATCGTCTTGCTCAGTCCGAAATGAAGGAGTTAATGAGTCAACTCCAAGAGTTACTTGACAAGGGTTTCATTCGCCCAAATAGCTCACCATGGGGAGCTCCGATTTTGTTCGTTAAAAAGAAAGACGGTAGTATGCGGATGTGCATTGATTACCGTGAATTAAACAAAGTCACGGTGAAAATGTATACTGATTGCGTGGTTTTGTAACCTTACAACAGGTTTTACCTCTCGAGGGATCTCAAGAGGCTTACAACCCCACCAGGCAGTGTACCTGACCGATGTAGTATAGTGTAGTGGTAAGTACGGGGGATTGATCGTTCTCCACAGGGAATAGTGTTTGTTAGGTATGAAAGACTACTCTAATTAGGTCTAAGGGTTGAGGAAGATTCTTTTTATGTTTTTATATTTTTATGAAAGCAAGTAAAATCTCGGTTTTGATAGAGTGGGCGGAATTAGTTGCTAGTCAACTAACCCAATTTACTACGAATGCAAATAAAATAAATAACTGAAAATAAAATGTGGTGAGAAACTTATGTGTAGAGAAATGTGTTTACTTAGATTTCCTTACTCCCTAACTATCTTTTACCGGTTAATTAGTGTGTATTAGTTGCGTGGATGACGGGTGTATTCCTTAATACCATTCGTGGGGTGGCGTACTTACTTCCCCAACTCTACAAGCTCCTACTTCACTCCTATGTCGAGCCGGCTAGGAAGCTCCTAACATGGGATCACTAGAATTCGCTTGTGCATTAAATACAACCATAAAAACCTTTAGTACGCGTTTGGTTCATGTTTCTTAAGACGTTCAAGCAAGTTACCGAATAGGAAGTTAGCCAGTTTTCTTAAGCCTAACATAGATAAACAATCATCCAATACAACTAATAACACATTAACAACCAATAATCAATAGCTAGGTTTCATTAGATCTAAGCAAACACAAGATAAATTTAGCCTAACATGTTAAACAAAAGACAAGAATAAGATAGAATCAAACAACACATAGACATATTGAATGATTAATTGATAACTTATCTTTCAATGAAACATGGAAGATCTCAAGGCAAAAAGCCCTGAAAAAGTAGCTGAATTCGTCCTAGGGTTTTCTCCCAAAATTCCACACACTAAGCTCTCCCTAATGACAAAAAATTAGAAAACTATATATAGATTTTTGGATCTGACGGCGTCACCTTATGGAGTGTGACGCCGTCACCTCGCCGCTTTTAGGGTTCCCGGATGACCATCTTGACGCCGTCCCTCTTTAGCTCTTCAAAAATCCATTCTGGCTTATCAAGGCTTGACGCCGTCTAACCATGAACGTGACGCCGTCCCCTTATGATTTAAGCCGTGACGCCCTCGATCAAGTTAAAGCGTGACGCCGTCAGAATTCACATGCTATTTTCACTGGCCCGTCATGAGTAAATTTCACGTCCAACTTTTCTTGCCAAAGCATGACGCCGTCTGGGGTTAAATGTGACGCCGTCAAAGGTGACTTTGAGCCGATTTTTGAGACTTTGCCGTTTTCTTCACTTTAATGCTCCAAAAACGTCCAAAATGCCTCCTTTTCCAGATTTCTCCTCAAAAGTACCTAAAATGACAAAAGGAACGATTTAGGGCAATATTTGATCAAATAAATACGATTTCGGGCTTAAATGACCCCTTAAAAGCGGTACACTTTTCGCTTCATCAAATACCCTTACACTTGAGATTTGCTTGTCCTCAAGCAAATGCGCTTTTATTCTAATCAAAATACAAGTTAGGGGTCATTTAATGCTAACATAAAAGTAATTACAACAAATAATCGTTCCACTTCAATCATAATAAGCACGGAGATTACATACTAGCACCTCACAAGTAGTGTTTAGATACTCACATCTCTCAAGTGTCATCAAAATAAATCTCATAAATGAAAACGGAAAATATCTCTCACTACCTGTCATAGCAAATAGATTACCATAGGCTTGGGAAAGGATCGAAAACCTCCTCCACTAGGCGTAAGCACCTAAGATAAACTATCAAAGAGGGCTTTTAAATGGGTTATAACGTAAGGTGTAGGGAAAAGGAAAAACACGGTTTTGTTGGATACGGGATATTTTACTGGTGGCGAGTTAAAGATCTTGATCAATTACATGTACTATACAATGTTGCTAAGCCAAGACTAGACTCGATCTTAAGCTAATGAAAGAAAATAACAAAAACATAAAACAAACATAAAATGAAACGGGATGGTAGTCCGTATGTTTTTTCTACTTTTCTTTTTCTCATTTTTTTTTGTATTTTTCTTTTTTTTTTTTTTTTTTTTTTAATTTTTTTTTTTTTTTTTTTTTTTTTTTTTTTTGCATACACTTTTACCCTACCATCCAAAATAATACATCATAGGGGCATTGCATCCCCCTTACACTTGAATTTTTACATAACTTTACAAATACTAATCTAATGACTCGAATTAAGATAATTGAAAAACTTGGAGTACTTTTAAAACATTTAGCACATATGGGGGTAATAAATGATGTTCTTCCCCATTACTCCATTACACTAGTACTTTACCCATGAGTCCCAATCGTCCCAAAACAATATGTACAAGGATATGACTCGACTTAGCAACCATGTAATCAACTAGATAATTAACTTGGGTTTAAACAAATGTTGTAACAATAATGCACTAAAAATGAGTGCATACAAGGTAGGCTAAGGCGATTTGGGTGTACATTTTAGTGGGGTGTAACAAATTCTTCCTTTAAGTAAAATGCTTAAAGGTCGAAACGAAAAGATAGGCTCTGAGGGGTGTACTAGGGGTATCGTGTACTAAAAATGAGTACAACGCAAAGGGTGTGGGAGAATTACTTGACCAATGTAGCCAAAGTAATTATAACAAAAACACAGGTGTAAAACAATGGGTTAATCCTAATGCCTCTTATCATGTAGTAAATCTAACTACACGAATGTAGTCTCACTTGTGGCCTTGGAATGGTCCTAACGCAAGTTCTAGAATCTAAGTGCTACCGGTACACACATCATAGCATAAATGCTTTTCCTACCAATTCTAGGGGCGAACCTCACATATTTAGGGGTGGAAAATTTTTTTAGTGGTACGGTTTTTGTGCTAGTCATATAACTCCTATCCATGAGACGCTCATTAAGATCAAAGTTTCACTCCTATATGTTGTAAAAAATTTTAAATTTGGCACTAAAATTACCTTAACAAGTATTTCTCTCAGTTTTATTACACATCTACCATTAAACAAACAAAAATCAAGCGTAATTGTATTCTCTAAAGTATCGTACTTTTACCCTCCCCTTACACTTAAGATGAACATTGTCCCCAATGTTCAAATAACAAGATGTAAAAGCATAAAGTAAAAGAATGAAATCAAATACTCCCCTGATTCGCTCGGTGGATAATGAAGTAACACGGTTAAATCTTCTTCCAAAGTAATGTTGAAGCTCCATGACTAATGCATCGCCATAAGCTTGATTCAAAACATTTTCTTGTCCAAAATAACCTGTTAAACCTGAGAAAACAAACACGAAAACCTGCATAACATCGGCGGGATAAAATCTATATATAAGGATATAATGCTTGTGGAATGATAACTTTGCAGATTCCTGGAGATTATAAGTTGGAGATTTTAATAAAAACTTTTTATGAAAACAAAACTTTCAAAAATTTCTGAAAATTAAATCTGACGCCGTCAGGTTATAAACCCTGACGCCGTCAGAAATGACCTGACAAAAATTCTCATTTTAAGTTTCCGGAAAATTTCTGGAAAAACCTTTACCTTACTTCCTGGAAATCCTGCAAAACATCATTATGACTCGATACAAGCATTTGACTCAAACAAATACGAATATGTATGCTAATTTATTATTATTACGATTCATGTTCATTTGTGTTCTAATAAACCGATTTAGATTTCCCTTACACTTATCTTTTGCAAAATACCTTTATATGTAGTTAAGACGAAGTTAAAAACAACATAAAGCATTTTCACAATTTAGTTTTGAACATGAATCAATAATGATAAAAATTAAACACACATACGGAAGCAAATAAAATCAAACAAACAAATAAATAAACACACAAAGCAAATAAAGCTTGGGCTGCCTCCCAAGAAGCGCTTGTTTTTGTTCGAGTCATGAGCCTGACTCTACCCTTATTTAATGGATAAAGGAGAGGTTTTCCCTACACTTAGGATTAAGTGCGGGCGATAGTAGCGATACACACCAGCTCGGTAGGAGTATGCCACGTGAGGAAAGAGTGGTGGATGAATTATATGCTCAAAGGGGTGTGCTCCTTTCATCATAACCTTGCCTAGTTCACTTTGGTCAATGGGTGATTTTGAGTTTCCTCCTAAAAAGGGATCATCTTCTATCAACTTCGAGAGACTCCTAGTTGGGAATCCATCTTGACCTAATAAACCCGGTTTAAACCCATAATGTTTCTTGTGATCAATCATGAATGGGTGATGTAAGTATGTAAGGTCATGTTTCACTCCTATATTGGCTTCCTCTCTACAAGGCTTAGAGTCTACTACCTTTATTGTAAAACTACCCGGACTATATGGTTTGATGGGTGGATCAGGACCTATTTTAATTCCTAACTTTTCATCCAAGGATGGAAAATTGGGTAAGGGTCTCGGTTGAGGCTCCGGTTCATCAAAACTAGGAACTTCCATAGAACTAAAAGAAAGGTTATGACTAAAAGTATTCAAACCTATTTCTTCTAGTTTTGTTTGGTCCAAGGGCTCTACCTCTATTGGGGTTCCTATAGTCTCCTCAACTTCTTCCGGGTAAGTCACGGGCGGTGTGTGTGCCTCAAATGATGGTAGGACTTGTGGGGTACTTGGTGGGCTTATGTTACTTACCTCATCATTCCTTATGTCAAGATCACCTATATCCTCATCATGTGTTTTAGTATGATCTAACCCTAACATTTTACCAAGTATCTCAAGTACTTCTCTAGGCATCTCAACTTCAATGTCCGAATCATAAGGATCATCCTCAATATTCTGACTGCTATATTCAAATTGCCCAAAAGATTCATCATGTGTTTCTTGAGATTCATCATCATCGATCATAAAACCTAGGTCTTTTTGATCAATGTGATCATGCTCGGCTAGATCCTCCGTCATATCAAGGTCACCTATGTGTTTGTTTTGTAATATGGCATTACATGACATCCACTTAGGTATCTCAACACTAACATATTCATCCCCAAACAAACTTGTTTCATGATCCTCGAAATTTGTGGTCAATTGACTTGTACTAACGTTTGTTGGGTTGTCTACTATATAATAATATTGGGCACACTCTTCAATAGCTTCCCATGCTTTCTCAGCACTTAATTCCCTAATATCCCTGCCGGCAATATGGTAAATGTCCCTTTGGGCATGTCGGTCGACATGATTGTAAAAGATTTGAGTTAGGGACCAAAAATCGAAGTTATGATGAGGGACTTTTTGGAGTAAATATTTAAAACGAGTCCATGCATCATAGAGAGGTTCATCTTTATGTTGTTTAAACATCAAGATGTCATATGGAGTGGGTGAATTACGTGGTTGGTGGTATGGTGGATTCGCATTCTCCATAATGGTGAACGGAAGAGTCAATGGAAATTACGAACAAACAAACAAAGAAATAAGATAGACTAAAGAAGACCTATAAAAATAAAATAAAAATCTCACTAGAAAGGAATCTAGTGAGTAGACCTATAAAATAAAAATTCAACCTAAACAATAACTATTCCCCGGCAGCGGCGCCAAAAACTTGATTGCGTGGTTTTGTAACCTTACAACAGGTTTTACCTCTCGAGGGATCTCAAGAGGCTTACAACCCCACCAGGCAGTGTACCTGACCGATGTAGTATAGTGTAGTGGTAAGTACGGGGGATTGATCGTTCTCCACAGGGAATAGTGTTCGTTAGGTATGAAAGACTACTCTAATTAGGTCTAAGGGTTGAGGAAGATTCTTTTTATGTTTTTATATTTTTATGAAAGCAAGTAAAATCTCGGTTTTGATAGAGTGGGCGGAATTAGTTGCTAGTCAACTAACCCAATTTACTACGAATGCAAATAAAATAAATAACTGAAAATAAAATGTGGTGAGAAACTTATGTGTAGAGAAATGTGTTTACTTAGATTTCCTTACTCCCTAACTATCTTTTACCGGTTAATTAGTGTGTATTAGTTGCGTGGATGACGGGTGTATTCCTTAATACCATTCGTGGGGTGGCGTACTTACTTCCCCAACTCTACAAGCTCCTACTTCACTCCTATGTCGAGCCGGCTAGGAAGCTCCTAACATGGGATCACTAGAATTCGCTTGTGCATTAAATACAACCATAAAAACCTTTAGTACGCGTTTGGTTCATGTTTCTTAAGACGTTCAAGCAAGTTACCGAATAGGAAGTTAGCCAGTTTTCTTAAGCCTAACATAGATAAACAATCATCCAATACAACTAATAACACATTAACAACCAATAATCAATAGCTAGGTTTCATTAGATCTAAGCAAACACAAGATAAATTTAGCCTAACATGTTAAACAAAAGACAAGAATAAGATAGAATCAAACAACACATAGACATATTGAATGATTAATTGATAACTTATCTTTCAATGAAACATGGAAGATCTCAAGGCAAAAAGCCCTGAAAAAGTAGCTGAATTCGTCCTAGGGTTTTCTCCCAAAATTCCACACACTAAGCTCTCCCTAATGACAAAAAATTAGAAAACTATATATAGATTTTTGGATCTGACGGCGTCACCTTATGGAGTGTGACGCCGTCACCTCGCCGCTTTTAGGGTTCCCGGATGACCATCTTGACGCCGTCCCTCTTTAGCTCTTCAAAAATCCATTCTGGCTTATCAAGGCTTAACGCCGTCTAACCATGAACGTGACGCCGTCCCCTTATGATTTAAGCCGTGACGCCCTCGATCAAGTTAAAGCGTGACGCCGTCAGAATTCACATGCTATTTTCACTGGCCCGTCATGAGTAAATTTCACGTCCAACTTTTCTTGCCAAAGCATGACGCCGTCTGGGGTTAAATGTGACGCCGTCAAAGGTGACTTTGAGCCGATTTTTGAGACTTTGCCGTTTTCTTCACTTTAATGCTCCAAAAACGTCCAAAATGCCTCCTTTTCCAGATTTCTCCTCAAAAGTACCTAAAATGACAAAAGGAACGATTTAGGGCAATATTTGATCAAATAAATACGATTTCGGGCTTAAATGACCCCTTAAAAGCGGTACACTTTTCGCTTCATCATATACCCATTGCCAAGAATAGATGATCTATTTGATCAGCTTCAAGGTGCGAAGTGGTTTTCAAAGATTGATCTCCGTTCGGGTTATCATCAACTGAAGGTTCGAGAGGAGGATATTCCTAAGACAGCCTTTAGGACCCAATATGGACATTACGAGTTTATGGTTATGTGATGCGCGTGATGTGTCGTTGCGGTTTAGCAGTTTTAATGCCTACTCAAGTTTTAAATTTATATTTAGCCGACTTATCAATAACACACACACTTAACGAGCAGTGTACCCGGTCAGTATGAAGATAGTGGTAAGCAGAGTGTCGATCACTAAGAGTGGAACGTATAATCTCGTTAATCTAATTAGTATTTTAATATCCTAACGCAAGGGGGTTTCAGCCTGAGAGACTGGCACAATTTTGTTTGCAATTAAATAATAAAATAAACAGATAGGCACGAATCAGCAAGTAGCACACACGTACACAGATAGATACTTGAGACAATAAGAGGGCTGTCCTTATGATTAAGTAGATTGTCACTTGTTTTATTGATAGCTTTATATGAAGTGTATGTAATTAACCCTTTCTCGTTGGTCCTATTCTCATCGGCGAGTAAACCCTTAATGACGACTTATGTCTAAAAGTTATTCCTAAGTGATCAATTTAGAAACAACCGTGGGAGCCACACCTTGTCCCGCAGTCGGGTGCCCGCAAGCCACTAATAAACACAGAGGTGGTCAATGCACTAATAAGTAGTAACCAAAGACATCAACATATAAACTTTAATTGATGGGAAAGCAAGTATTAAAGGGAGTGCAATCTTTCAGTTGTCACATTACACAAGCCACCAATCCTGATGAATTAAAGTTTGCTAAAACAATAAAACAAAACTACTTAATGAATTAAATACATGCAGCACCTTCTTACAGCTCTTGTATCTTCGATTTGGGTGTGTCTTGTGCTGCCTCTTGACTGAATTCGTCCTTCTCTTCTGTTCGGTCTTTAGGTTTTCGAACTTCCGAATCCTCCTTTATGCGTCTGGTCTACGGGGTATTTATAGTTTGTGTCTGAGGGAAGATGCGGCGCATCTACTAAGTAGATGCGGCGTATGTACGTAACTTCGCGTGGGGTCCAAGATTATAATATTCAGGAATATTCGTACACCGCCAGAAGATGCGGCGTAACTCTTTATTGGATGCGGCGCATGTCCTCTTGTATCTTGGATCGTATCTGGTGATATCTTGATAGAGATGCGGCGCATGTTGATAGTGAGATGCGGCGCATCTGGAGCAGATTAGTCTTGATCTTCTTCATTTCAGTAGACTCTTCACTTTATGCACGTTTTGCTCCATTATTAGTCCAAAATCGCCAAGTTTCACCAAATGCTTGTTTTTACCTGAGAATTACAAAAGTAAACGATTAAGTATCAATCCTCATACATAATATAGTAAAACAAGTCAAATTAATAGGATAAATGATAGTAATAAAATGTACTTATTTGAGTTCATCAAATATCCCCCCACTTGAACTTTACTTGTCCCCAAGTAAACCTTAGATTAAATCTCATGAAAATGTATCCTAAAAGATGTTAGGATTTATTTTTATGTTTAAGCATGTATTCGTTTATTTCATATCACACAACTAAACACTTAACGAATTAGAAGTAAAATAAAATAAGTCGATAAAAGCAAATCTAATCGTTTAACTGTCCAGTCGCGACGAATATTCTATCATAAGCTTGGCAAGTATACACATCTCCACCACTAAAGCTAAGGAATAACAAGTCTAAAGCGGTAAAAAGGGTTTTTAGGCTTAAGGGTTAATTATTCTTATTTCACTATCGATCTCAAATTCCAGAAAAGGCGACAAAATCACAAATACATGATCGAATCCACGAACACGATACTTGCAATTGCTCAAATCCTTAACTCGAATAGGCTAAAGATAGGTCCAAACTTCACCAATAATAATATATCAAAAAGGGCGACAAAATCATAAATACATAGCCGAATCCACGACTACGATACTTAAGATTGCTCAAATCCCTAATCTCAATAAATCAAAGGTTTGGTTGGATAAAGAATAATATAGGGTATGGATAATATTTGGGATATAAATTGGTGTAAAATAAAAAATAAACAAAACAAATAAATTAAAATCCTAAGTGTGGTTAATCACTATCCCAACCATCCCATGAATAAGACTCATATCATTGAATAACTCACGCTTTAACACTTGAAACACACGCTTTAGGTAGACACGAATTATACTCAACAAAATCTTAATCAAAGAATAAACCTTAATTGGCGTTCCCATAACTGCCAATTCCCATTCAATCCATAGATATAGTACAACAACTAGTGGTGATATCGACCACTTACATAACTTTACATCGTTGGTTATAACAAACTTCCAACACTCCCTTTTTCTTTTTCTTTTCTCATTTTTTCGATTTTTTTTTTTTTTTTTTTTTTTTTTTTTTTTTTACTAAAGATGTGTAAAATTTCACCACATCACTATAACTTTCTTTCCGGATAATTTTTTCATACTTTTCATAACTTCAGAAATAATGGTAATAGTGAAAGTAGTAAACACACGAAAAATAAACTCAAAAATATACAATATTTACTTTCACTCCAATTGCATTGTGCAATTTCCCGACCTAACCATAGATAATGAATTACGCACGCGAACACAGGTAATGTAAGGAAACACACTCTGCCTATAGCAATTAACCAACCACGGATTTTAATCTACAGGGTAGGCTAAGGTGTAAGGGTGTAACGAAACATTTTAAACATAGGTGTAAGAAACGAAAGGAATGGCTCTGAGTGTTTTTCTAGGGGTATCTTACTCTAAAAATGAGAGTAACAAAAGGGTTTATACGGGGGTTAACTAACCAGTGTAGTTAGTTAAATAACACATAACATATAATAGGCTATTTGGGTGTAATCCTAGAATTTTACCAAGTTAGACAAGTCATTCCAATTATATCAATAATACTTATTATGGTGGTCTCGAATAGTATACAAGCCAAGTTCTAAAGTTTACAAGTCACCGGCACACTCATAGATTTGTGAATTTTGGAAAAATCACAATTTTTGAAAATAACGTCTTGTGTGCAGCTATGTAACTTAGATCTTAAACAAAAACATGCTAAAAAATTTTAAATTTAATATATTAAGCACATTTTAAGCATAATTTTTGAAAAAGTTTAGGACAAGTAAATGTTAAGTGTTCTAATTCTCCTATCCCCCCACTTAAGTTAAACAACGTCCTCGTTGTTTGTATAAAAGGTTAAAAACTGGAAAAGGAAAGAATTAGAACAGAAAAACTCCCCTGAGATTTGCTCGGTATGATCCTCCATTAGTGTAAGAGCAAAAATCATCTTTCTTGTGGATTAGAACTTTAAAGCTTCATACTTGATGTATCCACAGGAAATTCAGGAAACTATTATACCACCAACACTTTAAAACACACCTAAGATAAGAAAGGTTCAACTTGCATAACACATTAGTAGTTAGATAAAAATAAAATTTAAAAATTAAAACTGGAAATCATCAGGTCAGTCGATGCGCCGTATCTTATTGTAGAAGATACGCCGTATCGAGCCTGGAATTAATACGGATCAGAATAAAGATGCGCCGCATCCTTAACCAGGGATGCGCCGCATTAAAATAAACTGATAAATAGTTTTAAAGTCTAAAATAAAAATGCAGAAAAATAAAATAAGATATGACCATTGCAGAGGATGCGTCGCATCTCAGGATTGAGATGCGCCGTATCTTCGTGCGGCCTGGACTGACTCGACACAGAAAACAGAAAATAAAATAAAAGATAAGCATGGGTTGCCTCCCACGAAGCGCTTGTTTTTGTTCGAGTCACGAGCCTGACTCCACCCTTATTTACTGTGTAATAGGGTGTTGTTCCCCCCACTTGGGATCAAATGCGGGTGATAGTAGCAATAAACACGAAAAGAGTGTAAATTTGCTAGTAAAGATGGAAGAAATAAATAAAGATCATACCTTGGCAATATATGTACATCTTCCCTATTCTTACCCGGTTTGGTTGATAAATTAGATGACTTGACCACTTCATCTGAAAGAGTAGTGTGTTGAGGAAAAATGAGTTTCTTTTCTTCTTGGTTAGTCTCTTCGGTAGTAAGGCGTCCCTTGACTTCCGCAGAAGATGAGAAAGGGTCTTTAGCAAGTAAAAGTTCGAGTTCCTCAATAGCCTTCATAGGGTTGACATCATCATCATCTTCGATCATAGCAATGTTTAAGAGCTCATCACTAAATTCTTCCTTGAGCTCCACCAAAAACGGGTTGATCACAGGTGCTTCAATAGGTAGTGTGATAAATTTCACCTCATCATCTTTTTGTTTTGCAACCTGTTTAGGAAAACTAGCAAGATTATTAGTAACGGGATCAATTATATTAAATAAATTTGTACCACTTTTTGTTGTAAGTGACTCCAATTCGTCTTGTGAGTCTCCATCTTCAACTAATGGTCTTGCAATTTCATCTTTATCCCGAATAGCCGCCTCAAATAAGTCATCCCACATTTCTTCAAAATCCTTTGTGGGGTCATAATCTGGCTCATCCGCTCCACATCTAAATATTTCCGTTCGTTGTGGGAATTGCGGTATGCCATCGTACGCAATAGCATCAAACTTTTCAATATCAGAATACTCATTATCTTCATCCGAGGGAATATTATCATGGTGTTTTTGATATGATGAGAATATATTTTCCATCTCGGGTGGAAAATTACAAGTAATAGCACTATACACCATTGTCCCACATTCGTCTTCATTTTCGTCATAGGCACTTTCGGATGAATAAGCTTCTTTGTAAACAATTGCCGGATTTTCATTTAAATCAAACACTTGTGACTCTTCTTCATCTTGGGCAACTTCCGGAGAAATAACATCATCAATAACTATTGCCGGAAACCTAATTGCGCCAAAATCGTATGACTCTTCTTCATCATTATCATTTGATAAAGTCCAAGTGTGTCGGAATGGCAATTCGTTTCTTTCATGCCTTGACTTTTCTCGTCCTAAAATCAAGTATTCTTCCATAGTGACTTCTTTATCCTCGATGACTTGCGCACCATATCTTGCTCTTTCCCAATCGTAGATCCCATTATTGCTCAAGGCTCTTTCCTCTCCAAGTCTGATATATTCTTCCATTGTAATATCCGGATCGTCCATCTTCCTGAAATAAAACTTACTCTTGCAAAAGAAGGGTGAAACGATCAAAGTAAAAATAAAAGTTTCTGATATCAGCTGTTGATGCGCCGTATCCTATAAATAGGATACGCCGTATCTTATAATCGTTAAAATTAAATCAGACTTTATTCAGAAAATAGATACGCCGCTTTAGAATTTATGAATGCGCCGTATCGAATTAATTAATCAAAAATCAACTTATCTAATTAAAATTAAATGCGTCGTATTAACGAAAGTTAATGCGCCGTATTTTCGTTATGCTTAAAAATAAAAGATTTTTGATTCAGTAAGATGCGCCGTATCGACAGAAATCGATACGCCGTATTTGTTTAATAATTCGCAAACTGTTTTTAATTAAAATAATAGATACGCCGTATCTGCGAAAGCAGATGCGTCGTATGGCGTTAACGTTTAGAAAAAATTTATCAAAACAGATACGCCGTATCTTCAAAAGAAGATGCGTCGTATTACTTTATCGCTTAGAAAAATTTTCTTGTTAAAAACAGATACGCCGTATCTTGGGGAAAAGATGCGTCGTATCGAATTAATTAAACGCGTTGTATATAAAAATTAAACGCAATACGCCGTATCTGAGAGATCAGATGCGCCGTATCGTTTGATTTAGCACAGTACAACGATAGCAGAACAGAAAAATACGAAAAATAAAAATAAAAATTAAACACACAAAACAAAAATTAAACACACAAAAATAAAAGAAAACAAATAGCAAACAAATAACACACAATACAACAAATATGCAAAATAATACAATGATGCAATTAATCTAATAAAAAGAAAAACCTAATTAAAATACTAATCAAATTAACATAAAATAACAATTCACTCCCCGGCAGCGGCGCCAAAAACTTGATGCGCGTGATGTGTCGTTGCGGTTTAGCAGTTTTAATGCCTACTCAAGTTTTAAATTTATATTTAGCCGACTTATCAATAACACACACACTTAACGAGCAGTGTACCCGGTCAGTATGAAGATAGTGGTAAGCAGAGTGTCGATCACTAAGAGTGGAACGTATAATCTCGTTAATCTAATTAGTATTTTAATATCCTAACGCAAGGGGGTTTCAGCCTGAGAGACTGGCACAATTTTGTTTGCAATTAAATAATAAAATAAACAGATAGGCACGAATCAGCAAGTAGCACACACGTACACAGATAGATACTTGAGACAATAAGAGGGCTGTCCTTATGATTAAGTAGATTGTCACTTGTTTTATTGATAGCTTTATATGAAGTGTATGTAATTAACCCTTTCTCGTTGGTCCTATTCTCATCGGCGAGTAAACCCTTAATGACGACTTATGTCTAAAAGTTATTCCTAAGTGATCAATTTAGAAACAACCGTGGGAGCCACACCTTGTCCCGCAGTCGGGTGCCCGCAAGCCACTAATAAACACAGAGGTGGTCAATGCACTAATAAGTAGTAACCAAAGACATCAACATATAAACTTTAATTGATGGGAAAGCAAGTATTAAAGGGAGTGCAATCTTTCAGTTGTCACATTACACAAGCCACCAATCCTGATGAATTAAAGTTTGCTAAAACAATAAAACAAAACTACTTAATGAATTAAATACATGCAGCACCTTCTTACAGCTCTTGTATCTTCGATTTGGGTGTGTCTTGTGCTGCCTCTTGACTGAATTCGTCCTTCTCTTCTGTTCGGTCTTTAGGTTTTCGAACTTCCGAATCCTCCTTTATGCGTCTGGTCTACGGGGTATTTATAGTTTGTGTCTGAGGGAAGATGCGGCGCATCTACTAAGTAGATGCGGCGTATGTACGTAACTTCGCGTGGGGTCCAAGATTATAATATTCAGGAATATTCGTACACCGCCAGAAGATGCGGCGTAACTCTTTATTGGATGCGGCGCATGTCCTCTTGTATCTTGGATCGTATCTGGTGATATCTTGATAGAGATGCGGCGCATGTTGATAGTGAGATGCGGCGCATCTGGAGCAGATTAGTCTTGATCTTCTTCATTTCAGTAGACTCTTCACTTTATGCACGTTTTGCTCCATTATCAGTCCAAAATTGCTAAGTTTCACCAAATGCTTGTTTTTACCTGAGAATTACAAAAGTAAACGATTAAGTATCAATCCTCATACATAATATAGTAAAACAAGTCAAATTAATAGGATAAATGATAGTAATAAAATGTACTTATTTGAGTTCATCATTATGCCTTTTGGTCTCAGGAACGCTCCTGCGGTTTTCATGGATCTCATGAACCGTGTATGTAGACCGATGCTGGATAAATTCGTTATAGTGTTCATCGATGATATCCTTATCTATTCTAAGAGTAAGGAAGAACATGAGCTACACCTTCGAGAAATTCTTGAAACGTTGAGAAAAGAAAGATTGTACGCTAAATTCTCGAAATGTGAATTTTGGTTGCAAGAAGTTCAGTTCCTTGGTCATGTTATTAATCCCGATGGTATTAAAGTTGATCCGTCAAAAGTCGAAGCCGTGATGAATTGGCAAGCGCCGAAGAACGTTGGTGAAATTCGAAGTTTTCTAGGACTCGCGGGTTATTATCGACGGTTTATTCAAGACTTCTCTAAAATTTCATCTTCGTTAACAACCAAATCACCAAGAAGAATGTTTCTTTTGTGTGGGCCGAGAAGCAAGAAGAAGCCTTCCGTATTTTACGAAAGAGGTTGTGTGAAGCACCGATCTTAGTGTTACCGGAAGGAAACGAAGGCATGGTGGTCTATAGTGATGCATCTTATTCCGGTCTTGGATGTGTTCTTATGCAAAGGGGTAAAGTGATCGCTTACGCTTCAAGACAACTAAAGAAGTATGAAGAGAAATATCCGACTCATGATCTTGAATTTGTGGCCGTAGTCTTTGCTTTGAAGATTTGGAGGCATTATCTATACGGTGTGAAGTTCATAATTTACACCGACCATAGAAGTCTTCAGTATTTCCTTGATAAGAAAGATCTGAATATGAGACAACGTAGGAGGTTAGACTTACTAAAAGATTATGATCGCGAAATTCGCTACCATCCGGGTAAGGCGAACGTTGTAGCGGATGCACTAAGTTGTCAGGGCCGAAGTGACGTTATACGGATTCACTCTTGAGAATGATTATCACATCTGATCTTTTCGACAAAATTAAGTTAGCTCAGGAGGAAGCGTTAAAAGAAGAGAACCGAGACAAAGAACGTATCATTTCTCACATTTCTCATCTTAAAGAAGTCAGCCGAAGAATTAAGACACGGTATGGGAGAGTTTATATTCCTTTTCGAAGCAACATTAAAGAATTACTCATGGAAGAAGCTCATAAGTTGAAGTATTCTATTTATACGGAAGCTACGAAAATGTATCTTGAATTGAAAAGAAATTATTGGTGGCCGGGTATGAAAAGAGATTGCGTGAAGTACGTAGAAAGATGCTTAATTTGTTTGAAGGTGAAAGCTGAACATCAAAAGCCGTATGGAAAAGTGCAGCCTTTAGACATACGAGTTTGGAAGTGGGAGAAGATTACTATGGACTACATTACGAAATTGCCAAAGACAAAGAAGGAGAATGATACAATCTGGATAGTGGTCGATCATTTAACTAAGAATGCTCATTTTATTCCGATTAGAAAGAATGTGCCTGTTCATAAGTTAGCAAAGATTTATGTTGGCGAGATAGTCGCGCGTCATGAAGTACCTATTTCGATAGTTTTAGATCAAGTCGGGCGTTTCACTTCGAACTTTTGGCAAAGTTTTTAAGATGAACTTGGTATTAAGTTACGCATGAGCACAACTCTTCATCCTCAAACCGATGGACAAAGCGAAAGGACAATTTAAACTCTAGAAGATATGCTACGGGTTAGTATGATTGACTTTGGAAGTAACTGGGATGATCACTTGCTTCTAGTGGAATTCACCTGCAATAATAGTTATTATGCTAGTATAGGCATGCTACCCTATGAGATACTCTACAGTAGAAAGTGTAGAACCTCCATATGTTGGGAAGAATTTGGAACTGCCCGAAGAAATGAGAGGTATTAATAATACCTTTCATGTGTTGAATTTGAGGAATTGTTTAGTGGATGAGACTAGAGTAGTCACGTTAGATGATATAGAAATTGATCCATAATTGATTTCACAAAAGGATGAACCGGAAGCGATCTTAGGAAGGAAAGTTAGGCAACTTCGAAACAAAGAATTCTGCTAGTAAAAGTACAATGGAGACATCGTAAGGGTACAAGTATTAGATGGGAGCCAGAAGAGAAGATGAGGAATGAGTATCCTAAATTATTTCAAGCATAGATTTCGAGGACGAAACCTTATTTTAAGGAGGGGAGAATTGTTACACCCATATCCCGATAAGGTACTAGTTATGTAAATAATATGCATTGTATATCATAAGTCATTGTTAAAGTTTAAGTAGTAAGTAAATATGTGGTGAATATAGAAAGAATGAGACCTTGAGGGCTAGTCTTGCCAATTGAGTAAAGATAAAATGTTAAATATCTATTAAAGGAAAGATGGAGAGAAATCTAGAAAAGTTTAGAGTGTGAGTGAGTGTGGCTGTGGTGATCGGTCCAGGAAAAGAAAAAGGAGGGAAAAACTCCATTCTCATCTTCAAGCTATTTAATCTTCTTCAAGAGTTGCAAATCACTAGAGAACCCTTAATTGTAATCTCTCCAACAAGTAAGTGTTCTTCCCCAAATTTATAAAATTAGGGTTCATGTTGTAATAGTTGATCATAATGAGCAAAGGTTGGTGATCCATGATTTGGTTATGTAATTTGTCTCTAATTAAAGATGATTGTGATATAGGAATCAAGTAAGAAGTGGGGAAGCTATTGTTAGTGTGGTGATTGTGCGTGAGAATCAAGGTAAGTACATTGGTTATAACATGTCTTTGTTAGCTTTATCATATTTTGGTATGATAATGGTTTATGTGTTAGTTTTATCATGTTTGTTTACATGATAATGTGAAGGATAGGGTATAGGGTGCGTTAGCTAGTATGGATCCATCACTAGATTTAGTTTAGTTAGTCGTTGGGCTAACTATGGGAAGAAGTTCAACCTTACGGGTTGATTGTGTGAAGTTCAACCTTATGGGTTGATTGTGTTAAGGTCGACTATGTCGGCGTGAGGTAAGTGCCCCTATATCGCTAGCTTAACTAGTAGTTAGACTAGTTATGGTTATGTTATGATTTTATATCATACATTGTTAGCTTGTTATTGCCATGTACTTACTAAGCGTTTCGCTTACGTGTTTAGTTGTGATGTTTTTCTTTATAGGTACCGAGGGATCTAGCAAAGGTAAAGAAAAGATTTAAGTGATTATGTAGTAGAAGTTCATACTAGAAGAAGTTATAGTAGAAGACCGTTCTTTTGGACCAAGCATATTGAAGTTGGAAGCCCCCGACGTGTCTTTTCGTGTTTTGGGTATATTTCCTTTCATATGGTCATTTTGTCATTTAGCGGTCTTGTCGTCGTTCATGATCATTGGTTAAGTTGGGTCGTTGGACAAGTTTATGTAAATGTCAAGAAGTCCTTTTGTTATGTGAATATGGTAGTAATTAGAAGGGTGTTTGGCATTTAGCCAAACTCACCCATTTTGGGAAGTTACGGGTCAAGACCTTGTACTAACAACTTTGCAATATATTAGAAATGTCAAGTCATGAATGAGTTTAAAGGGTTATGTAGTGAATAAGGGTTATGGGTAAAAAGTGTGTAGTTGAAATGGTATTTAAGGGGGTGTTTGGTATAAACGGGTTCTCACCCATTTTGGAAGGCTACGGGTCAAGACCTTGTAGTAACAACTTTGTAAGATATTAGGAACGTCAAGTTATGTTTGTGTTTAAATGGTCATGTTGTGGTTAAGTGTTATGGGTGATTTGGTGTCAAAATATTTGGGTGTTTTGCTGTCAAAAACTGCAGTTTTGTTCTTGATGGTCACCTTGACGCCGTCACCCTTTAAACACCAAAAATTCTCTGGCCTATCAAGGCTTAACAGTTTTGTTCATGATGGCCTTCTTGACGGCGTCCCTTTTTAATTGTCCAAAAACCTTCTGGCCCGTCAAGGTCTGACGGCGTCACCATTTTTCTGACGGCGTCACGTTTATCAGGGCAGTTTTCGAAAAATCATATCTTTTAATCCGTAAGTCGAAATGGGTCGTATGACCTATCGTTTTGAAGCTATTTGAGTCTACTTTCATCTAAAAATAGCCTCAATGGCTGAATGTGTACTGATTTTTGTCAGCTCGTAAAAGAGTAACCGGATGTCAGTTTCTGGGTGTGTTTTTGAGAGAAATTTTCACGTTATTGGTCGTTCTTGGTCACGGGGTGTTACATCATGTTTCTGCTTTTGAATTTGCACAATAAGCTTTTTCCTAGCTTATAATTAAGCTGCAAATTGGCTTCTCTGTCCATTTTGCTTCTGTCTCAGTATGTACTGATCAGCAGATTAATCTGCTTATTGCTTCTACTTATTGGATCTTTTTCAGTTGGTTTAAGCTTCAGTTAGTCTGTTTTATCATATTTTAGCTTTTGGTAATTTTTGGTCAAGTTTTGCTTATTTTTAGCTTATTTTGAAACTGTTTATTAACCCAAAATAGCTTATTAGGTTTAGATAAGATCTAATTTTATTTTTCCTAGCTTTTAAATATTAATTTAGATTTACTTGAATTTTTCCAGATTTTTCTATTTTCATTTTCTATTTTTAAATCATTTTAATAGTTTAAATTAGTTTTAAAATCATATTAATTAATTAAAAAGTTAAAAAAATATTTTTCTTTTTCCCAAAATTTTATTTTATGATTTAGAATGTAGGAAAAATAATTTTGTACCCGTAGTGTTATTATTTCAATATTTTGACGTTTTTAGTTTCGTTCTCAGTCCCGTTTTTCGTTAATTCGCGTTTCTTTTATTTTAATTACGTTTTTAATCACGTTTATTTTTCCTAAATTGTTTTTATTGCCTTTTAAATCGTTTTTATTTTATGTTCACTTATCGTAGCTTAGAAAACCAAAATCCCTTTTTATTCACCATTCAAACACGTGCACGATTCGAGACGACGAATTCCATTCAGCCTTCGTTGGGGATAACGACCCGGGAATACAACTTGCCTTGTATTCCTTGGACATATTTATGTGTTGATTTTCGCGAATCAACCATCCTTATTATAACAAACCACAACTTACTCATTTGGGTCCCACCACTTTCTATTTTATTTTATTTTATTCAAATTTCCAAATAAATTAAATTCATTTCATAAAAAATAAAAATACAATACATCAAATTTAAACACATACGAAACATAAACTAACGATACGGGACTTAAAATAACGATACAACACATATTAATAATACGAAACTTAAACATTTTACTCGTCATCTTGATATTTCTTCATTATTTGTTCTTGTCTCTTGCGAATAATAGTGGCTTTGGCCGGTGTGGTCATGTCGAGATCTAGCATGAGAAACTTCATCTCCTTCATCTCTAACGACTTTACTTCCTTCTCCCTCCTCGCCTCGTACGCGGCTATTTGAACGTCGGCTTTTTGCGAATATTTTTCGGATAATTGTCCCGAAATGGTACTCGTTTGACTCCCACCGGAGCTTGTCGCGCTCGACATTGAAGTCGACTTTTGTTTCCTTGAAGCTCGCGCTTTGTAGGCGCCGTCAGGACGAGGACGTCTGTTAGGACCAAAAATATCCTCGAGACATGAAATGTCAATCGGTTCCTCCGCATCCCATTTGGGGTACTTTTTCAAAATATCCCACACATGAACATATAAGAACTTTTTCCCGCAAAAGCGATGTTCAAAATTTTCCTTCGCATTCTCGAGGTGATCGTTGTCATTTTCACCGCTTCTACGCTGCAAATGTTTGTAGACAGCGTTGAATTTTTGACAATCACCGTCAAGGTTGCAAAAATCGTGAATCGGTAGTCGGGCGGTCGACCCCCTGTAGCTAGTAATCGGCCTAGGCGGGATTAATCGGTGATTAATCGGATTGGCATTTTCGACAAGTTTTCTCTATTTCCCTCAAGTTGTAGGTATTTCTGGAAAATTTTAGGTATTACTGGCAAGATTTTTCTTAAAAAAATATCTTGTAATAGATATAAACAAATATAACTTATTAAATAATTTTACGGCGAATTTTGGGTATTTCCAGCAAGATTTGAAGGTTTCGGGCAAATTTGACCACCGTTGACCGTCATTAACCGTCGTTTGACCACGGTTGACTGATTTGTTCAACCGATTTACACAAATCTAAAAGGTTGATGGCCTTGTAGCGCCTAGGCGGCGATTAATCGGCCTTGTTTTGCAACACTATTCACCTTTAAGCCCCGCGAATGAAAAATTGACCGCTGAGCTTGAGAGATATAAGGTGAGTGAACAAGTTTTTGAATTTAACCACAAACGA
>CP139509.1:39533033-39564372 GCA_021014915.2 Artemisia tridentata subsp. tridentata | reverse complement strand
AAACGGAATTGTTATGACTAAAAATCTACCTTTATCATACACTACCTTTGCTATACGAATGGTACTCAAACAAGAACAAGAACAAGATGAAAAGAGTGTGGATTGTATGTAAAGATTACCTATGGTTTATTAGCTTCGAATGAAAGAAAACAAACACAAATATTATGAACACACACTCCCACCTTGGCTGTCTAAAGAAGCACACAGGAAATGGGGTGGGAGTGTGTTATTTATGCTACTAATGTGATGCCTCAATGGGCTTTGATGGGCTAGGAGTGCGCTTTTGTTTAGGAGTTTACTTAAACATAAAGTCTTACATATTCACTTACCAAAAGCCAACTTTGTTAAACTAATTTAACCATACAACACACATGTTACAATGTTACAAATGACCATCACTTTGCATTTATAAATTAAATGCTAACAATCTCCCCCTAAGGGATGGTCATTTCAATGATGCTCCCAGTGATTGGTCTTTTAACTTCAACTTCTTGAACTTTGTGTGTTGCGGTGGAATAGACATTGTTCCTTGTTTCTTCATGCAATGTGATCTTCGAAGTATCGTCTATTAGGTCGTTCTTGCCTTGATCAACATCTTCAGTTCAATTTGCGTCGCCGCCTTTATCATTGATGCTGAGACATATGATGATGGTGAATGGACTTTCGTCTGTACCTGCATAAGACAGTTAGCAATAAATCATCTAGCGCTTATAGGTTCTGATTTCAAGATCGTTAACAGCATAGTGTGAGAACTTTCCCTAATCTTAACCAAGGCCGTTGAGAGCCTCTGATGTATACCGGAGTATCACTTCAAGACTGTAGACCGTTTGAAGCACGTAACCATCAAGATATAAGGCAATATCCTTAGATCTCATCAAGACTCTTACAACTTGTGTCCTTTTTGGTGAACACAAGTGTATTGTATTGGAAGTGTTCCTAAGAGATCTTTGTTGAATCTCATGGCTCTAGACTCGATAATGTGCGTTTTGGTTTTAGTCATCGGAGGCATGGAGCAGAGTGCCACCTTTTCAATATCAACTCATCTCGGAGTGAGAGGCTGATAGATTATGTAGTGTTCTCTGTGAGAAATGAAACAAATATCTTTTAAGAGATATCTGAGTGGATAGGAGGGGTGGTGCAACGCGTCACTAGGTCTATGACGTCTTGTCTTCAATATCAGTATCACCTTAGTGAGTAACGATAGCAGATGTATTGACCCGATTTCTGACCTAAGTTTTCATGGAGGGCTATTTCTTTTCACCCTTTCATTAAACTTTTCTTTTTAATTCTTCAACCCCTTCTTTCTCCTTTCTCATTTACTCATTTTTTCAATCTTACCTAAGGACTTCTAATTCTAGTCTATTGGAATTGTCCTTGGGTAGATTCCTCCGGCTCTGGCGGATCATAGGACATAACCTAACCATAATCACCTTATTACTCCATGATTATCCTAGATTATTGATCACTTGACATAAAACCATTTGAAAATCTCTCAAGGTGTTTATTAATAAACACATTTGGTTAACACATTGAGAGTTTTGCATTTTTGAAATACTTCCCCTTCACATGTGCTCATGCATTTTTGAAATAAAATGCACATGTTGGGTTGAGTTCGCACATTTTGAATTGATCGATTTTCAATTAATATGACCATTGCGAGACACGTTTATATCACTAGTTAGACTAGCTTGAAGTTATTACCCGTCTCGGACATATTAAGAGATCATCTCTCGAATTGGTACATTCTACTCAGACAAGTCCTTTGGGAGACACGCTTACATCACTGGATAACCAACTTGAAATTATTACCCGTCCCAGACAAGTCTTTTCGACAACGGACATTTATTTTTTCGTCAATTCGAGTGTTCATGCCGAGTCTTTTGAAGAGCTCGACTTACTGACATTATTTTTTTGATCACATTTAATCACGTCTTCTCCCCCTTATACCTAATCTTCCCCTCAAAAATAGCACGTAGTGATAATTTTGATATCGAATGATTAAATTGAAAACTTGTTGAAGAGAAGGACGGATTTGAGCATGAAAATTGGAACTTTTTGTTTCATTTTATACTCCCCCTTAAACAAAGCATATTTGTTAAACATTTGAGTTTAAAATCAGTTTTAAGGGTCTAGAGGGAGTTATCTTGAGCACAGAATTTTGAGAAAGATTTTGAGAAATCTTTTTGAAAAAACTTGATCATGTGCCCAAGGATTTACTTTTTGCCATTAACATTACGAGTCCTGATCTGAAATAATCAGAAGTCATCAATGTAGCCCGGGTTTCGTACTGAAATATACGAAAGCCGTAATGAAGAAAATTTTGAGAAAACGACATGTTTTAGAAAAATTTTAAATGAACTCTCGCTCAAGCATCTATACATGTCCGTATCATTGTTGAATCATATTGCTAGATACGTACAAAATATCGATTATACGAGAGACATGTCGTGAGAAGAATATTTTTGGTTTTTTGATTTTCTATTGTTTTTATATTTTTGAAACTTTTCTATTTTTATATTTTGTTTTTGTTGGTTTTTCAAATTTTGTATTTTAGTTTTTCAAAATATTTACATGCGAAGCTTGTTGAGATAATTCAAAAAGATTCGAGAAGACCTTCTAACTCTTCGGGAGTTAGGCTTCGCATTCCAATTCGACGAACTAAGTTGTCAAACCTCTCTTTTGGGAGGGCTTTAGTAAATAGGTCGGCGAGTTGGTATTCAGTCTTCATGAAAAATAATTCAACAGTACCCTCTTCTACGTATTCCTTTATGAAGTGATAGCGGACTCTAATATGCTTGGTCTTCGAGTGTTGAACTAGATTGCACGAGATGGCTATGGCACTTTTCGAGTCACAATACAAAGGTATGCGGTCGAAAGAGAAGCCATAATCTGTGAGTTGTGTCCTCATCCATAGAACTTGGGCACAACACGCAGATATAGACACATACTCGGCTTCTGCGGTTGATAGTGCAGTGCAGTCTTGTTTCCTTGACGACCAGCCTACTAGCTTTTCTCCCAAAAATTGTGCTCCGCCTGATGTACTCTTTGCTGTAACTTGGCAACCGGCATGGTCTGCATCTGAAAATGCTATTAGTGTAAACTCCGAATCCTTCGGATACCAAAGTCCCATGTTAATGGTTCTTCGTAGGTACCGAAAGATCCATTTAACCTCTTGGAGGTGAAGTTTGGTAGGACTTGCCTGAAACCGTGCTAATAAACAAACAACAAAATGTATATCCGGGTGACTAGCAGTTAAGTACATGAGAGAACCAATCATGCTCCGATATTTCTTCGGATCCATGGGTTTCCCATACAAATCAGCTCCTATTTTTGGTGAGGTGACCATTGGTGTACCAACAGAATCACAATTTTCCATTCCATGTTTTTTCAAAATCTCAATTGTATATTTAGTCCGATTAAGAAAAATACCACGTGGAGATTGATGAATTTGTAATCCCAAAAAGAATTTTAATTCCCCCATCATGGACACTTCAAATTTGCTTTTCATGAGATTTGCAAAATGTTTTGAATGGTTCGGATTAGTGAACCCAAAGATTATGTTGTCCACGTAAATCTGAACAATCAAAATATCATTTTTGAATTTTCGTGTAAACAGGGTCGGATCAATTGTTCCTTTGGTGAAATTATTATGAAGCAGGAAAGATGATAATTCGTCATACCACGCCCTTGGGGCTTGTTTCAAACCATAGATAGCTTTCTTTAGCTTGTAGACGTAGTCTGGATGATCTTTGTCAACGAATCCGTCTGGCTGGCTCACGTACACTTCTTCTTTCAGAGTTCCATTCAAGAAAGCTGTCTTGATATCTATCTGATAGACCGTGATGTTTTTGTGAGCTGCATATTCTAAGAAAATCCTGACTGCTTCAAGCCTTGCTACTGGCGCGAATGACTCCTCAAAATCTATCCCCTCTTCTTGTCTGAATCCCTTGGCCACGAGACGAGCTTTGTTGTGAATTACAGCCATCTCTTCATCCTTTTTGTTTTTCCATAACCACTTAAGATCAATGACGAGTTTGTCAATTGGTCTTGGAACTAAATGCCAAGTGTAATGTAATTGATATTGGAGAAGTTCTTCCTGCATCGCTTCAATCCAAGCATTATCTGCCATTGTTTCCCGAATGTTCTTTGGCTCTATTAGACTGACTGAGCAAACGTAGATGCACATGTCGCAATCGGTGTTGAGTTGTTTTCTCGTCTGAATTGGCCTTGAAGGTTCACCAATAACTTGTTCTATTGGATGGTCTTTTGTCCACTGTAACGTAGAAGGGTACCTTGGATTTGACGAACGTGTGTTAGATGGTTCATGTAACCTTGAAGATGATTCAGCAGAATCCGTTGCAAACGGGTTTTCGAATGGTTCTTCGTCTAAAACAGCATCGTTTTGTTCTTGCTCCTCAACTCTTGGTAGAACAATTTCAATTACTGGAGTTGGTGGAGTAGATGTTGATGACGTGGAGGGAGTTGGTGCGTCAGCTTCGAATGTTGTTGATGCATCTTGATGTGGTTGTGGAATTTGAGCAGGTGCAGCGGAACGTTGTTTAGATGCATTTATCGAAGCGCCACCATAGTACTCATCATACATAAACTCGAAGAAATTTTCCAATTCTTGATTTGTTGGTGTTTCGGTGTGAGTTGATTGAGCTCCTTGGGGTACGAGTCCTGAACTGATATGTCCAGAAGTCTGAACGTTTGGTGCGGGTCCTGATCTGGTATGATTAGGAGCCATTGGGTTAAGCGCGGGTTCTAGAGCGAATCTCTCAGTAATTGAATAACAAACACAACCTTGAACCATAAAATTTGTGTACGATTCCAAGATTAGCAAAAAAGCTCACGTTTTAAAAAAAAACGCAACTTTTGGTTACTGTAAAACACAAACCGAACACAAACTATCTCCTATCTCGATGTTTGGCGTGTTGATACCACTTGTTATGACTAAAAATCTACCTTTATCATACACTACCTTTGCTATACGAATGGTACTCAAACAAGAACAAGAACAAGAACAAGATGAAAAGAGTGTGGATCGTATGTAAAGATTACCTATGGTTTATTAGCTTCGAATGAAAGAAAACAAACACAAATATTATGAATACACACTCCCACCTTGGCTGTCTAAAGAAGCACACAGGAAATGGGGTGGGAGTGTGTTATTTATGCTACTAATGTGATGCCTCAATGGGCTTTGATGGAATAGGTGTGGGCTTTTGTTTAGGACTTGACTTAAACATAAAGTCTTAAATATTCACTTACCAAAAGCCCACTTTGTTAAACTAATTTAACCATATAACACACATGTTACAATGTTACAAATGACCATCACTTTGCATTTATAAATTAAATGCTAACAGGAATCTTTGACCAAACCCCCTTATGTCACATCATAGAGGGGGTCCCTATAGTATATCCCATAGCAAGATTAGGGTTATGTTATTAGGACCCCCCCTATGATGTCACATCAGGGGGGGGGGTTTGGTCAAAGATTCCGTTTGTCCCCATTTGTTTTCAGTATAACACCGTCTTTTGTCAGTTTCTGTTCCGTATTTCTGACAGTTTTAAGCGTTTGATTTATTAAACTTTATATTTTCTGTTCCGCACTTTCAGGTTTGTAGTTTTTTGATATAAACAAAATTATAAAAAAAATAAAACAAATAAAAAAGGCAAAAAAGTAGGGGGGTCCGAATAGTATTTTTGGAGGGGGTCCGAATAACTTGTCTCGCAAGATTTTTTCATACTCCCTCCGTCCCAAAATAAGTGTCCAGTTTGACTTTTTTGAGTCAAACTGGTTCAACTTTGATTTTTTTTATTTATTTTTTAATATAATACTTGATGAAAATTATACCAATAAAAAATACACTTAAAACCCAATCTATTCATATATTTTGCATCAAGTATTATATAACAGCCGCAAAAATAGATGAGATCAAAGTTGAACCAGTTTGACTCTGAAAAGTCAAACTGAACACTTATTTTATGACGGAGTTAGTAGATAAAGTGTACGGAATAAAGTGTCAAAATTTAGTGGAAATTTGTGTAGGTAGTGCATATGTAGATATGCCCGGTTATCATTCATTTGATTTTATTCCTAAGATCTCCCGTACATATATATGATAAAATTTTGAAACAAGTTACATAGTAATTACTGAAAACTTAAAAATTGATCCACAACCTACATAATACACAGTACTAAGATTATAGTAAATGTAATCCGCTTTATCTTAGAATAGAAATTTCAGCATATTTTTAAAATTAAATATATTTAAAAATAAAGATCCAAAAATGTTTCTGTTTTTTGTAATTAAAAGTCTTGCATTATGTAATACTTTTTTTGTCACCTTTACCTAGTTGTGTTGAGTTGTTAATGAATTTCTTTGAGAAAATTAGAAAAAGTTTACTAAAAAGCTATCTTTAAGTTTACTAACTCTTGTAACTGGCTCTATATAATATATAAGCCAAGGAAAAACTCAATACTGGCCGTGCATCAAGGGGTGTATCCAAAGTAGCTTCTCTCTACATTATGTAGCAAGGTTGCAAAAATCGCGAATCGGTAGTCGAGCGGTTGACCACCTTATAGCTTGTAATCGGTCTAGGCGGGATTAATCGGTGATTAATCGGATTGGCATTACTGACAAATTTTAGTTATTTTCGGCAAGTTTTGTGTATTTTCGGTGAGTGTTAGGTATTTCCGGCAAGGTATTTTCTAAGAAACAACTTGTAATAGACTTAAACAGTTACTATAAGTGATAAAAATAAGTTTATAGTGAGTTTTGGGTGCTTCCGGCAAGATTTATAGGTTTCTGGCAAGTTTGACCACCATTGACTGCCGTTGACCTATTTGTTTGACCCAGTTACATAAATCGACAAGGTCGGTGGCCTTGTAGCACCTAATCGGCGATTAATCGGCCTTGTAGACTTTTTTTGCAACACTGCTATTTAGTCTCTAGCAAAGCTTTTATAGGTAAGTATTTGTAAAAACCTGAGGTGTCCAAAATTTTTTAAACATTGATTAAACATCAAAAGATACGTACATTAATGTTATGACTTAAGTTGCATCAATATGGGTCTTATAGAAAGAAATACAAGTGTGTGCTTTAATGTGTAGGGCAGTGGTAGGAGCCTCAAAAGATTTGGGAGGGGTAAACTCCAATAGCTTAAAAAAAAAAAAAAAAAAGGACCAAAACAAATTAAACAGCTAGACTTCGCATGTTGTACTGTAAACAAATTTTTGAGGTTTCGAATTTGGACTTTTGGTCTTCATAGGAACTTGTGAGGACTTCGTGAAGGCATATTTTTTTTTTTTTTTGAACAAACCGTGAAGGCATATAACCCATAGAAAAGCTGTCATGTCATCAGTGCAAGTTTTTTGAAAATCAAATAAAGAATAAATATCTTTATAGAAAATTAGTTACGTGACAATTATATTTGGCCACATGGCTCTGCGGAGTCGTCACAATTTCTTACGAGGAACATACTTCAATTCGAAAGTCCTACTACAAAATTAGTCTATAACGTGCAAAATCCCTTTATTTTGATCTCTTGTAGTAATTTTGTTTCATAAATATTGTTTGACGTAAAGATTAACTAATACAGTATCCATTTTCTCCTCAACTTATGCATTAACACTTTCTATCCACTGTTTGTTATCACTTTTCTTTTATCTACATTCAAGTTCATTTTGTTGTAAAGAATTTTATTTTGTTCTTCACTTTACTTCATTGGTCAATTGTTCATATTGTTATCCCGATGAATATACATGTAACTTTTGTTTTTTACACAATGTTGTAGGTGATATTTTATCGTACTGTTGCCATATTCAATAAGGTTGGAAGTTGGCGGTACATCTTAAATAGTGTTTTTGAGGTCTTCTTATACAATAAGAGAAATAAGGGTGGCAATCGCTCATACCACATCTAACACCACATTTAACACGGACACTAAACAAACGGTTTAGTTCAACATAAATAGGTTTTCAGTTTTTAGGGTTGTGAGTGTGGTAAAAGGATTAACCACCAACTCGTCAAAGTTTTTTTCTAAACATTAAAAATCAGATCTATAAATAATTAAATTGGTTCTTCTGACGATTAGATTAAACATGTTGTTAGCTTCGCTATTTTGTGAAGATAATGTCTCACACGTGAATTGGACTAGATACGTAATATTGTTGCACCCGCAGGGACTAATAGTGTACACGGGGAAAACTATTGTTGTAAAAGGCCTATAAATACCCCTCATGACTCTCCATGAGGGGTGTGGGAAAATAGTATGGCTTTATTCATTTATAATAAACACTTTTCTTCACCTTTCTCTCTTTACTTTCTCTCTCTAGAACTAATCATGTATTTCGATCAACCTCGACCTCCCGAACGTGTTTCTTCGATCCACATAACCAAGAAGTTAGACAAAAACCCATGAAGGTACAAATGCTCATCTCAAACTCATCATGCATGATTTTCGCAAAATCATCGCATAGCTCTTGACAAGTTGAACCGAATATAATGTCGTCAACATATATTTGAACAATGATGAGATGTGAATTTCGTTTCTTCGTGAAAAGTGTATTATCTACCATCCCCATGGTATATTCATGTTTAAGCAAGAAAGCCTTTAATCTATCGTACCAAGCTTTAGGAGCTTGTTTAAGGCCATAGAATGCTTTCTTGAGTTTATAAACGTGATTTGGTTTTTCGAAGTCAATGAATCCCGGAGGTTGTGCAACGTACACCTCCTCGTTGATGAAACCATTTAAAAATGCACTTTTCACGTCCATTTGATATAGCTTAAAATCTAATGCGCAAGCATAGGAAAGGAGTATTCTAATAGACTCTAGTCTAGCTACGTGTGCATAAGTTTCATCATAGTCTATTCATTCTTATTTATTTTAGCCTTGTGCTACTAACCTAGCCTTATTCCTAGACACGACGCCATTCTCATCAAGTTTGTTCCTAAATACCAACTTAGTTCCTATGATGGTTTGATTCCTAGGTGGAGGTACTAAATCCCAAACTTGATTTGCGGTGAATTAATTTAATTCTTATTGCATGGCATATACCTAGCTTTCGTCCTTTATCGCTTCACTGACATTCTTAGGTTCTACGGTTGATATAAAACAAAAGAAATTACTTTTTTTTTGGGCTTGTGATCTAAGAGTTGTTTGGTTAAGATTTCCTATGACATTTTCAAGTGGATGATTCCTAGACTCCTTAATATTGACATCTTTGTCAATTTCAACTATTTCATCCACAATGTCGTTTTCTACGTTTTTCTTGCCATTTTCCTTTATGGCTTCTTCTTCAACTAAATTATCATATACCAAAGGTGATATTTTAGCCGGGGGAGGACTTTCATCGAATGTCACGTTGAGTGATTCTTCGACTACCATTGTTTTCTTATTGAGGATTACATAGGCTTTACTGTTTTGGGAGTAACCTAGGAAAACACCTTCGTAAGACTTTGGGTAAAACTTGGTGAGGTAATCTTTTGTGTTTAAAATAAAGCATTTGCTTCCAAACAATCTAATATAGTCCAGAGTAGGTTTCATACCTCTCAAGATTTTGTATGGTGTTTTTCCTAAGATTAGTTTAATTAAAATTCTATTAAGTATATAAATTGAGGTGTGTACGGCATTACACCAAAACTTTTGTGGAACGGATTGTTCGTTTAACATCGTTCTACTCATTTCTTGTAAAGTACGATTTTTCCTTTCAACTACACCATTTGATTGTGGAGTGCGTTGAGCCGAGAAATTGTGTGTAATACCATTAGCATCACAATATACTCCAAATTGCACTTCATTATCAAATTCCCGACCATGATCCGTTCTAATGGAAACTATTGGACATCCTAATTGATTTCGGACTTTCTTACTAAATATTTTGAATTCCTCGAAGGCTTGCATTTTATTCTTAAGAAATTTTGTCCAAGTGTACCTAGAATAGTCATCTACAATTACTAAGGTGTAGTAATTTCCTCCGTAACTCCGTACGGCAGATGGACCGAATTAGTCCATGTGAAGAAGTTCTAGGCATCTAGAGGTTGAGACTATATTCTTAGCTTTGTGACTAGAATGAGCTTGTTTTCCAATTTTTACAAGCGTCACAAAAGTGTTGATCAAACTTAAGCTTAGGTAAATTCCTAACTAGATCCTTAGATGCTAGAGATTGTAATAGACGCATATTAGCGTGACCTAGTCTCCTATGCAATAGAGTAGAATTATCATATATGGTTGCTAATCAAATTTTGTCCCGAGGCTTATCTCTCATTTTCATCACAAATAAGCCATTTTTCCTAACTCCTCTACCTATGGTCTTGCCATCCTTAGTGATCTCACTACCCTCTTCAAAAAATATTACTCTACACTTATTATCACACATTTGACTAATACTAAGCAAATTAAATCCTAATTCATCTACGTGCTCAACATTTTTAATGGTAAGGGAGTTGTGAGTAATCGTACATTTGCCTATGATGTTGCCTTTAAGTTTACTACCAAATGTGACATTACCTCAGTTGTATGCTTTATTAGATGAGAATAGACTTCGATTTTCCGTCATATGATTAGTGCATCTACTATCATTGACCCATTCGTCGGGCTCCAAGTCGATTCCCAAGCATATTTATTGAATAAGACAAAGACTCAAACATTCGGTTCTTTACATCTCATGGGTCCAAAGTTGTTAGTGTTAAACATCCCATGCATTTGTTGCATTTGGTTTGGATGTTGAAACGGAGGACAAATTTCCCATGGCAAATAACTTCATTGTTGAAAGTTATTCCAAGTTACGGGATAGTGGTTTGGATAACTTTGACTTCTATAATTACTTCTAGGTTGTGGCGTTTTCGACCGATGTTTAGGAACATTTGTTTTACTAGGTGGAGTTTTTTTTTTATATCTAATTTCGGGTTTTACAAAACTAAGTTCGGGGTTTGACAAAGGTTTGTAGAAGTGTTTCACTTCATTTTTACTAGCAACAGGTACCTTAACATTATTAACTACTAAGTGACTTGGTTTAGGACTTAAGTTATTTTTCAGAATCGAAGCTGTCCGGACTGTTTTGACAGACGGTACTACGGTACCACTTAATTTAGTGGTGTCGTTTGCACCTTTAATGGTGTCGTCTACTGCTACTTCAGATTCTACGGGTTTTACAAATTTTACTTGTTTAATTCCACTTGTTGATGCTTCATTTGGGTCAAAACCTAAGCCCGCTCCGGCATATTTGCTATAACTAATGTTATCTAACATATCATTACGTGCATTTGTTCCTTTTTCAAACTTATTGATTTTAAGAGCCTTTTTCTTGAGTTTTTCATTCTCAACTCGAAGAAATATACATGACTTACATCCAATGTCTATTTCTTTGTTTTTATCAAGTTTCTTGATTTGGTCTTTTATTTCTAAAATTTCCGTTTCAAATTTATGTAAGGTTGTTTTTAACATCTTGTTTCTAGTTATGGTTTTAGAACTTACTTCGCATAATTTATTGTATTTATCATATAGTGTGTTATCATCAATCGAAGAATTATCATCACTATAGTAGGAGGAATCGGAATATACCTCATTTGGAGTATGAGCCATGAGACATGTTTCGTCGTTGGGATTTTCCTCTTCTTCTTCATCGCCATTGCTCCAAGAACCTCCTACAAAAGCTCTTTGGTTCTTGGCTCTCGGTGGTTTAGGACATTCTCTGATAAGATGATTTGGATCTCCGCATCTATGTGATGACTTTTTATATTTTCTCCCCTTTTTATATGATCACAACCCTTAGGCAGATGGTAATGTTAACCATAATTATTGTGGTCACCTCCTGCCACATCAGCGCCACCTCAGCTTTCTCTCTCCAATACTACACCCCAACCACAATTTGCTAATAAGGCGACCACAACTACAACAAAAAACATACCTCACAAAAACTAATAAAAAAGTACACACACAAAAGAGAATGAAAGTTTCGGTTGGCAAGCCAACTATAACTTTGAAAAGGTTGGGGGGCGACGTGGTTACCATCGGTTGAGCTAGTGAGAGAACCAGTTGGGTTACTCGGTCGGTTGGCAAGAAAAGGTTCCATTAGCATTGGCATTAGATTAAAAGTAATGGTTACATCAGCTCATCTTCCACATTAGCACCACCTCAGCTTTCTCTTTCCTTTCACACCCCTCACATTTTACCCGTAATGGTGACCACTTCCATCACATTTCATTAAAATACCACTATATACAAACATACTCCACACACATTCACAAACAAAATATAAAAATATTTAAGGCTCACTTTCACACTGTACAATAGACGTGAGCATACTCAGCTCCATTGCCTCTTTTTTGCACTGATCGCTTGTGAGCACAAACCAAGTAGTGGGATTGGCACGTGAAATGCAACCTCACAACTGACAAAATTCGACCATTACTTCTAGCCTTGTAAGTAAAAGCAACCACCGGGTAACTCCTTAGGCTAGGCGCACAAATGTCGGTCGAGTGAGGGTCGACCAAGGTCAGAGGAGGTCGCCCTTATTGGGTTGTCGAAGGTTGGAGGTGATTTGGGTTGAGATCACGACCAAGGACGTGTATGTGTTTGTGTGTGTTTTAATTAAATTAAAATGTATTTTTGTGGGGCATGTTTTTTTGTAGCGTTTTGATATGGTAAAAAGTCGTCTGCAGAAAAAATGAAGGTCGCTGTGGGTCACGAGTGTGCCCAGCCGTAGTTTGTAAATTGATTTAAGGAGATACTTGCATTAAAATAAAACGTTTAATAAGTGATTTCAAAATCTTAAAACTAATTTTATTTATGAGGATAGCATGTCAGCTATGATTATACGGCTACCCATTAGGCTGTATGGCTACTATTTGTGTTTTCAAACAAATTAAATCATGAGTTCCAGCGAAAAACTTTTCCCGAGTATGGATGCTACCAAGCAACTAAAACCATCAAAAGATACTCCTTTAGGGTGATGGCGACACCCGAGTGATAGAACCAGATGACACCCATCATGCACGGGAACGCCGCCGCCGTGCCTGTGTGATGGGGCGCGGGGTTGGTTTTACGTGATCAGATCACGCATGGGACGAGCAAAAAAAACGAACGTTGGGCATTAACTTTTCGACCGTTTGAGCCAAACGACTCTTTTTTTATTTATAAATATTGTACAAGTTTTGCAAACAAACATACGCAACCAAAGATCAACTAAAAAATCAAAAAAAAAAAAAAAAAAAAAAAAAAAAAAAAAAAAAAACCAACCGAACCTCAAAGATCAACTCAATATATATAAAATATATATATATATATATATATATATATATATATATATATATATGGAGCCTAAAAAAAATAGGGATCCTAGGAAAACCAACCGAGTATCGAGGGGTGCATTTCGTCCTCGAGTTCAATCACAACCCGTTTTATAAATATGTAGGTGCGTATCAACCAAAGTGGGTGCAACGATCAACAAATCTTTGAGAGAGCAAATACCGATTTTGAAAAACAATTTAGGAAAGCGTTCCCGCATGTGAAAGCGTGGCACATTCTCAAAGATCAACTAAAGTGGCTCGAACAACCGGTGATTGGTCCGACTCAAGAATCCCAGTGATCGAGCAAGAAAAGAAAGTCGTCCGAGTCAAGTAACGTTCAAACGCCAACAAACGAGGAAGATTTCGACTGTCATTTACCGAACCTCAACGATAACCCTGCTCCATCACGTCAATCGAGAGGCAAAAAAAAAGGCGAATTATGAAGATTCATGCCGAAGTTCGATTCGTGATACCTTCGCAAGTTACACGGCCGAAAAGGAAAGTTTATTGAAGGCACAGTTGGAGGTTCAAAAGAAAAAGGACGAAGAATATTTCAAGTTTATTGACGGGGAGGTCTACAATCGTGACATGAAGTTCGTTATGGACCCGTACGACAATATCCCAGACCCGGCTTTTAAGGAATTTGTCATCAGTAGGAAACGAGAGATATGCGCCAAATACGGTTGGCCGTGTAGTTTGTAGGATTTTATGTTTTTAAGTTAAGTTTTAATGTTTTTACGTTAGTTTTAATTTAGTTTTAAGGTTTTTATTAGTAATATTTTATGTAAGATTTTTAATTTTAATGGAATTTTAGTTATTTTATGTTTTTTAGTAATATTATGTAATGTTTTTTAATTTTAATGAAATTTTAGTTTTGTTTAAAAAAAAGAAAAAAGAAAATTAAAGTGAGTGATGGTGATGCCAACAAAAATATGGGTGAGTGATGAAAAAAGTAAGTGAATGATGTGATATAAGGGGATTAGTTGGGAGTGAGTGATGGGATTTTGGGTGAGAGATGGGTTGCCATCACCCTTAGCTGCTCTTTGGAAATTACTCGTAGTAAAGTAAAATTTTGTAGTTTCACTAAATTTCAAGTACAATATAATTTTTATGAAATTGCAGTACCTGTAAGAAATTTGTAGCTACAGTATCCTTTACCGGAGATAATTTATACATTTTAACTTTTTATTTGCACATTCAAATGTACAAGTAGATAAAGTAGGATCTTAATACTGTACATATATTTAATGCGCGTATCAGAGTATCCCAGTCAATACGCAATACGTGAAAATCAATTCACATTTTTTATGGCCCAAATTAAAATAAATAAAGTCTCGTTGTCTTCTTTTCCTTCTATTCATAGTCAAATCTTCAATCTAAAAACAAACATGGCCAAAATACTTTATAGTTTTAAAAGAAAAGAAAAAAAAAAAAGTAAAAGAAGTGTTTGTTGATATCTTCTTGAAATAGAAGAAAGTAAAATGACTAACCATAACTCGTGTTATTGAGTTGAAAGAAAAGATAAATAATTAAGTTGTTCAAATTACATATATGTCTGTTAATTGTTAATTGTTAGTGTCAAATCTTTTTAAAATGACATATTAGTCTTTACATAAAATATATTCATGTTTCATTTCCTCCCTAAAATGAAACGATTTAAAAAAAAAAAAAAAAAAAAAAAAAGTCTTTCATTTTCTTTAAACTTTGTTTTGGGAAAAGATAGAAATATATTGGACTCAGAAAAAATAACAAATCATACCATGGCAACCATGAACATACTCATGGAGCATAGCACCAAAACACACAAAACAAAATACAACAACCAACAATACTAAAATTGATAAATACTTGATAATCAAAACTACAAGAACCATACAAAACAAAGCTCAGATCTTCAAACAACAAGATGCCAGCTAGGCAACTCAGATCTTCAAGCTAACTCCAAACAACAAATGCAAACCATGCAACAAGACTGCCTTCTTAAAAAACCTTTCCAAGTAAAACCCAATGGAGAAAACCTTGGAAAATAAAAAAAGAGTACAACTCTTAGAGGATGAGCATTACATTGGTGCACAAGCAAAACAATCATTCTTTCCATGACACTCAGCAAGATTGCATGCCAAGATTTCAAGCTAACTCCCAACTTTCTTTTTCTTAGAAAAAACTGAAGAACCAAAAAACATTCTTTCTTAATACATAACGATAAGTCTTACCGTTCATAGTCTATCCCAAACCAGAAACTTGAACTGCCCTAAGCTAGTCAGAAGTGTGATCCTTCATTTGAGATTTCCACAAGGCCATCTGTCAAGGAGATGAGGAAAAAATGGATTATGCATTTTAAGTAACCCATGTGAAATATATATTCGTCAGTTTCTTCATCAGTTTGGGGGCAACGATCTCACTTGAATTACTCAAAACATCATTATCTATTTTCATATTAAAAACACATAATGCTTCATCAAAGGTAGGCCCATAAGCTACAATATCATAATGTCGAAGCAACTTAGTCTGCAAAGCTAGCAGACTGCAATCAAGACACAAGAATGAGTTAGTAAAAATCATCACTTGCAGAATAAACGTCAAGCCCCCCAAAAGCAAAGGGTAAGGTGGTAAGCCCCTATTGTCAATCGCCAAACCCAAGTCCAGAAGTTGTGACAATGTGCGCTAGAGCCGAATGAAGAGCTGCATCAAAAGAATGTTGAGCCAACTCAAAGACCCGGGGAAGGCATGTATGCATAGCAAAATATAGTTTGGAAATATTCGTACATGCAAGAAGAAGTATCAACTCACAATGAGGATCATTAATCTTAGCAACTGCATCCATAAGCACAATGGTTTTGGTCACTCTCTTCATCACAAGCTCACTAATGAAATCAAAGTCAACATTGTCAGGCCAACCGAGTAATTCAACCCCATGCAAGGGCCAAGCAATATTAGGTGGTAAAACACCTGCAAGCTTGCTTTTGGGATCTTTCTTTGGGAAAAAAACCTCAATTTTATCAACGTTGAGATGCAAGCCACAACAAGGCCATCACTCATAATTAACTTTAAAACATTCCCCACAACTAAAGTATCTCCAATAAAAGGCAAAATGAGTCTTTAATCTTACATATCAAATGATTTAATACTAAAGTAAATAACATAGGTCCAAGAGGATCACCCTCATGCACTCCTTGATGTGACCATAAGATGTATTCCCCATAATACAATCTAGTTGGTTTTGTTGCTGTTGTTACTGTTGTTATTATTATTATTATTATTATTATTATTATTATTATTATTATTATTATTATTATTATTATTATTATTATTATTATTATTATTATTTTATTATTATTATTATTATTATTATTTTTATTATTAAATCATCACTTTATTAGAAACTCATAGGACCTACAAGAAATTAGAGGGGAGTCGAGATACTAACTGGGCCCCCACCCCTCTAGCTATTGCAAAGTTAATCCTACTAAACATATGAGCAGCGGCACGCGCTCCGATGTCTTGAGTTACTGAGAACTTTCGGATCCGTTTCAGTAGGGCCACTGCATCTTTCCCAAGCTCCCCAAGGGAAGAAAATGAGAAGGGAATAAACCCATATCTAATGTCGGCACACTTGGTCTCATACTTGACTCGTTTGCGTTGTGCTGCTTCAACCACCACCCGTCCTGGCACAAAATCAGCCATACCAGTTTGCGTCAGAGGAGACGACCCTGTCAAATCGACACAAACATCTTGCCCGTCGTCCCAAGAATAGAGCAATATATCAGCTGGGCGTAAGTTTATGTCCCTTTCATCACAAAGGCCGATGTCAACCTCTTTACGAGCTGAGATCCCAGACCGAGAGCAAATATCAGCGAGAGTGTCGCGTACCACGTTGTGCCGGTGCTTATTATTATTATTATTATTATTATTATTATTATTATTATTATTATTATTATTATTATTATTATTATTATTATTATTATAAAAGTTTACATAAAGTTGAATGAAAGTTTAGGAAGAAGATGTGCTCCCATTCCTTTTTGAATATTATTATTATTATTATTATTATTATTATAAATCAATTTATTAGAAACTCAAGAGATTTACAAAAAATTAGTGGGAAACCGATATACTATTTAGGCCCCTACTGATTTAGATATAACAAAACTAATCCTATTAAAGATATGAACAACAACACGTGCCTTAATGTCTTGAGCCATAAAGAACTTTCGAATCCGCTTTAGCAAGGTAATCCACATCCTTTATACTTAACTGTTTTTTTTTAGTAATAAATTTACCATGGTTAAAACCCTTTACAAAAAAAAAAAAAAAAAAAAAAAAAAAAGAAAAAAAGAAAAAAGAATATTAAGTTGAAGCATGTGTTATTAAGTGTATACATAAATTAATTGTAACATATATAAACACTTATATTCGCTGAGTTCGACTTATGTTATAATATCAAATTTAACTACTCAAATAATAACTTTAAAACTAAGGGCGTGTTCGGTTTGCATACCGAAATCACTATGAGTATGGGTGGGTATACATTAGAATGTGAATTTGTATGAAGTTAGATATCATTTCATTCAAACATGTTTGGTTTAATGCTTGGATTGGGTTTTTGGTATCAAAGTTTTACATCAATAAGTAAGCTATTTACCATGGTATGGTGGACGACGTAAATTAAGGGTGCGTTTAGTTTGTAGACGGGTTTAGTATTGGATTTGAATTTGGTTTAGAATTTGGATTTGGATTTGGTTTTGGTTTTGAGGTAAGATAAAAAAAAATATAATTAAAACTAAATTAAAATTAAAATTGTTATTTAAAAATTAAAAGTGTGTATGTGTGTGATAGATATAGAGAGATTAAAAGTGTGTATGTGTGTAAGAGCACTAGGTACAGTTGGTGCCATGGGTGGTTCCGTGGAAAAGGTGGTGCCACCTAAGCACCTTTTTCCCATGGCACCAAAACACACATCCCTGGCTACAACAACACTAAGGGGGGGTGATTGTAACACCCTAGGCAAATCTCACATCGGCTGTGGCCTGGAGAGATGCTGGGTTCATAAGATAACATTCGCCTTACAATGACACAACGCGTTTTGTGGTCTACTGCGAGTGGAGTTCTTAGGAACTGGCAGTTAAGCGTGCTCATGTGAGAGTAGTACTGGCTTGGGTGACCTGCCGGGAAGTCTTCAAATGAGGCCACAAAAACAAAGCCGTGAGCCTGCGGGCAAAGCGGACAATATTGTGGTCTGAGTAGGCGGGATGTTACAGTTGGTGCCATGGGTGGTTCCGTGGAAAAGGTGGTGCCACCTAAGCACCTTTTTCCCATGGCACCAAAACACACATCCCTGGCTACAACAACACTTTTTTTGTGCATTTTTTTTTTTTTTTTTTTTTTTTTAACAATATATAACTAAAAAAAAGACATCAAATAAAAAAGACATTACATAAATAAGGACTAACGATGTAAACAAAATAGGGACTAACGATACAAGAAAAACACTAACAAGAGTAAATAATGTAAACTTATATAACAATAAGGTTTAAAGTGAAAAAAATATAAAAAGTCAACTACTATTCTTCCTCCTTCCTCCTTGCGAACCTGACTTATTTTTATTATTTATTTTTTATTTAAAAAAAACAAAATTTTCAAACGTAAACACAATAAACATTTGTCAACACAAACACAATTATTGCAAACAAAAAACTCACTCAAAAACACAATACCCACTAAAAAAAAAAACACCACTACTGCGTGGGCTGGTGGCCACGATGCCAGCCGCTACCAGCCAGCCAACGATATGGTCCTCGCGCCGTCGGTGATGGCTTAAGCCACCAACCACCGTACTCTATACTCTAAGGGAGTGTAATTAATAAAAACCCATTTAAAACTCACCTCTTTTGCATCCTTGGGTTTTGTCGGCCCTTTATCACTTTTCAAACCAAACAATTAAATTTCTGATACAAATCCAAACCCCTCCCAAATCACCCCAAACAAACGCACGCTAAGGTTTCATTTATATTATTAAAACCCGGGCTTGCTGACCAAACACTTGTAATGAGATTCAAACTCATCCCTTCATATTCATTTCAGTATACCAAATGCACCCTTTAAACCCGAACAAATATAAGTACGTGTTTGGTATGTGGTTTTTTGAGGTGAGGCATGGCATCATGCCATAATTTTGTTGTTTGGAAAATAAAAGTGGGCTCATGAATTGGGGTTGAAAACCAAATATCCGGCATATGTAAATCTTGATTAGTATGGTGGGTTTTATAAAATATGTGGGCCATTTTTTCACCACAATCACACATTCTTTTTTTATTATTTTTTTAATAACAAATTTTGATTTTATATAATTTATCAAATTAATTATATATTTTATAATATATTTTCTCTCTCTTACATTAAATCATAATTTAAATCCAAATCCTAATCTTAAACCCATTTACAAACCAAACGGCCCCTAAATGAATAGTGCGCGCGTGAACATTGAAACTAGCAATACAATATGTTTGTTAATTTTCATCGTTAAAGGAGTGTTTCAACTTTCAATGTTACCTTCCCTTATTACAGTATATTTTTTGCTAAAGGCCTAAAGCTATATGTGCAGATAGCCAGATATTAATTGATTCAACTCTTCTCATTCCATTTGCCACTGTTAATATTAAAACCAGGATCATCATAGACCGAAACTGAAACGTTAGATAAGAAAATGAAGAACTACAGATCTTTCACATCAGATCAAGTTCCGGCTAATGTTAGTGTCATCTTCTATATCATCGTCATCATTCTTTTTCAACAACTTGAAGCCATCCAACCACTACCATCACCAGCGATAGTGGCACCACTTGTTGCATCATACAACGACAAACTCCGTCCACTTCTCGACGCAGTCGACCAACTCCGTCGTCTAAAGATCACCCAAGAAGGTATCTCCCTCCCAACAATAGTAGTCGTTGGTGATCAATCATCTGGCAAGTCTAGTGTTCTTGAATCACTTGCAAGCATTAGTTTGCCTCGTGGACAAGGTATATGTACTCGTGTTCCGCTTATATTGAGGCTCCAACATCATTCGAAGCCAATGCCAGAAATACATCTAGAGTATCAAGGAAAGTTTGTTGGAGTTGACGAGGACAAGATTGCAGAAGCTATAACATTAGCGACAGATGAGATTGCAGGTAATGGTAAAGGGATATCAAATGTGCCTATTACGTTAGTGGTTAAAAAAAGTGGCGTCCCTGATCTTACTTTGATTGATTTGCCTGGTATTACTCGAGTTCCTGTTCGTGGTCAACCCGAAAATATCTACGAACAAGTCTCAGGTAACTAGTAGTTAATTTATACATTTGACTTTGATTGTCCACGTTGTTATTTACGTCTGTTTACTTGTTGGGATGACAACGCTTCGGGTTCGGGTCGGGTTATAATGCACCCGTACCCTCACCCGTTTATAATATCCATATTCGTACCCGTCTCATAGGTTTTCGGTTAGTATCGGTTATCTCCAATTGAATATTGTATGGACAAACTGGTGGGCATTAAGATTAAGTCACACTATAGTTTATACCCACCGACAAAATAAAGCAGAACACCCAATATATTCAAATTTTTTAAAACTAAAAAAAATACAGTATCAAATGTTAGATAATAAAGATACTTATGTAAAAAGTATTATAATGATTTCGAATAGTATATGTACTCTAGTTAATTATGATAGCAATAAAGCGGGTGCGGATAATCGGGTGGGTATTACCAGAACCCATCACCAGATCCGTACCCGGCTAAAAAAAATTATCAATACCCAAAATCGCATCCAAGCCCGCCAACCCGCCCTGAACCCGACCCAACCAATTTGGGTTTTGGTTTTCCCGGTCGATTTAAGGTGCTTTTGCCATCTTATTTACCAGTTAATTAATTGGATTAATAGTTTGCGGGTATTATTTGTGCACCCATTTCTAAGTATTCACTTTTTTTTTGTTTTCCTTTTTTTTTACTCCTTTTGCGAAAACAAGTAGAACTGGGTTTTTAGTAGGAAAAGCTAGAAAAGAGCCGGAACATCACATGAACCTAGTAGAAGAAGTGAGTATTTGCTGATGGAATGCCTCACATCAAGGTGACACGGTTCGAACCAAAACAAATCGGATCAACAATCCAACAAATCGGATCAACAATCCATTTGATTCATATTGGAGTCAATTTCATAGTTTTGTGACAAATCTATGAATAGGAATAAAACTCTGATTTCCTTTTCAAGAGTACGTGTTCGGCTTTGAGATCTAAATTGATTGATATATTAAAAAAAGATTAAAACTGAAAATACACTTGCATGAGGCAGAAAATTTTGTCATGATTTTTATTATCTTTATTAAAATCAAAATTTTAAAAATGAAATAAGCTTAGACCAAGTTTGCTTTAACTTGAATCTTTGTTCTTTTAGTTGCTCTTGAGCTGAATATTTGATGTTGCATGCTCTTGAACCTAGAAATTGTTGGAATATGTGAATCATAAAAAAACTATAAACACATAAACATCACAAGTATGCGCAGCGGAATGGATCTACATAAACATATAATTAATTAAACTAAAAGAAAACGTACCTTTTTGATTCCTAGCAAGAACAAGGAATCACGTGCTTCCAAGAACAAAATATAAACCCTAGGAGAGGGCTTATATGGATCGAACCAAACACAAACACACAAGTTAAATAAGCTTGTTACCCGTTCTTGTACACACGCAATGCTAGCGTTCCAATGGGAAAAGCTAGGTTCAAATCACAAAACAAACCAATCACTTTGTAAGCAACTTGGATCGCCAATACCTAATGGTATTAAAAAATGGGTCAATCAAGTTAAAGCTTAGAGAAGGAGAAGAAGAGAAGAATGGCTTGTTAGGGATTCAAGATTAGAGAAAAACCAAACACAATTGAATTGTATTTATAGGCTATCCCTAACTTGCTCCCAAAGACACCAAAAAACCGACTCCCTAGCCCAAGGGGAGAGTTCGGCCGGATTTAAGCCCACACAAGGGTTCTAGATCCTTCTCTTCCTATTTTGCACATTTAGTCCTTTAACGGCCGTTATCTCTAACTCCGTTAAGTACTAACTGTCGTTAAGTATTGTTTTGTGAAATGAATAAATATAAATATAAAATATACTTAATTTATTCAAACCATTGGAACTCTCACGTATTGTGTGCAATCCCGAGTCTCGGGTTCGAAACCGGACATACTAATATTACTACCTCCGTCCCAAAATAAATGTCACGTTTGACTTTTTAGAGTCTTTTTTGTTCAACTTTGACCGTAAATATTTTTATTTGTGTTATATATTACTTGATGCAAAATATATGTATGGATTGACTTTCAAATGTATTTTCATTGGTATAATTTTTATAAAGTATTATATAACGCAAATAAAAATATTTAAATTCAAAGTTTAACAAAAAAGACCCCAAAAAGTCAAACATGACATTTATTTTGGGACGGAGGGAGTAATATTTATCCATAAACTCTAACAGCTCCCACTTGGATAACTATTAATATAGTAATGACATGTGCTAGTCTAGCTTAACAGATCCCAATGCCCTCAGCTCGATCCGAGTATGGTTTTCCTGGAAAAACCACGTGATGAATTTAATCATCACACTTATCCTTTTGTTTCTAATACCGCGTTAATATGGATATGGATCTTGGTCATTCCATAATTAACTATTAGTTTCTCGTTTATACATAATTGATCAAGATTACCAAAACATCTGAACGTCAAATTCTTGACCCAACAATCTCCCCCTATTTGAATATACAAATAGCCTTGGATCAAACCTGCTTGTTCAGAGACTTGGGTTTAGTTTCTGAGGTTCAAGGGTTCAGGGACTTGGGTTTAGTTCTTGAGGTTCAGGTTCAAGGGTTCAGGGACTTGGGTTTAGTTCCTGAAGGTTCAGGTCATGAAATCTGAGTAAAACAAGAACATATTTATTGATAATAATAAATTGTTACAAGATTACTCAAAACCTATTAGATTACATGATAACATCTTCAACTTCTTAAAGGGGATACTTTCGGTATGGTATCCCCTTAGGTGAGGGTTTGGCCTCTTTGGGTGACAAATAATCTCTCACTGATCCAAGCTTTGCTTGTGATTCAGTGAGAGTGATGTTCCTATCAACTAATACACTATGTGTATATTTTGGCTTGTTTAGGAATCCATACTAAATCTATTACAATAGCAAACTATATATACTGGAAAGATAAACAAAGTCAAGATGGGTAGGTGAGATTTGACATCCACTTGCTGTGAGTTGACATCCACTTGCTGTGTGAGTTGTCATCCACTTGGTGTGAGTTGTCATCCACCAAGTGGTCTCTCTTGTACTTTGTCTGACTTCTTTGTTGGAAGTTCCCGCCCATTTATCAGTCTGCTTGTAGAGATAGTATCTTCAGGGTCACTGAGACATTTGTCAATTCTCAGTGATACTGGTGTTGTTTGTAGCTCGTATACTTTACTCACTGACACCGTATCAGTAAGTAAATGTTTCTTCAACAACGGGCTTTTTACAACACTCACTGATTTCTTTATCAGTGAGTAACCCACTATTTTATCAGTGGGTTAGGCTATTTTATGTTCAAATCTTGTCAGGGAACTTGGGGCAAATTCTTGACCCAACAATCTCCCCCTATTTGAATATACAAATAGCCTTGGATCAAACCTGCTTGTTCAGAGACTTGGGTTTAGTTTCTGAGGTTCAAGGGTTCAGGGACTTGGGTTTAGTTCTTGAGGTTCAGGTTCAAGGGTTCAGGGACTTGGGTTTAGTTCCTGAGGTTCAGGTTCAGGGGTTCAAGAAACTTGGGTTTAGTTCTTGATATTCAGGTGACTGGGTTCAGGGTTCATGGGTTTTAAGGGATCAGTAACTTGGGTTGTAGTTACTAGGTTCAGGACCTGGATCATTTTTGATACATCAGTGTCATTTCCCTTTTTTTTTAAGGTTATAGTGTTGGGTTTTATGGGTTCATGTTGTGAGTTCAGTGTTGTGTTGATCTTTTACTCAGTTGATCAACACAACTGCCTCTCATCTTCCCACCCTTGTCACACCCTAAAGGATCCTTCAAGGTTGTGATCCCTCCCCCTGATTCAAACACTTCCTGCTCCCTGCTCCCTTCTTCACTTTGATGGACACAATATTGTTCAGGTTGTAAGTTCAGTATTGTGTTGCAGTGAGCAAGAGTGACATCAGTTCAGTTTCGTTTGACTCAGTAACCATTACAGCTTCCTGAGTCAAACACTTCCTGAGTACTCTTCACTCCCTGCTCCCTTCCTGCTCCTCTCTCCCCCTCAAAATTTTGCGTCTGCACGCAACTTTTTGACCTGTGTATCTCAGCCTGATATCTTTAACCATATCACTCCATTTTTTATTTGGAGTCCGGTTTCAGGGACCTGGTTTGAGGTTCTGGGGTTTAGGTTCCTGAGGGACCAATTGTGGCTCAGTGACTGGGTCTGTCACTAAGGGGGTTAAGGGTTCTGAGAGTTCAGGGGGGGCCCTGATGGGGTCAGGGGGGGGGGAAGGGGATGGGGGGGTGGGGGAGGGGATGGGGGATGGGGTTTAGTTCAGTGAGTGAGGGTTCAGTAGGGTAAGTTTCAGGTCTGGGGTTTGGTTTCAAGTGACTTGGATAATACTGCTCCCTGATTCAGCTTCAAACCATCAACTCCTTTCTTTCTCCTGATTAACCATCCTGAGATTTATCAGTGCCCCTGATGAGAATTTTTCTCATCACCTCCTGAGAAACAAATAACACCCCCTGATGTTCTCAGGACACTGATGATCAGATAGCCTGATATACCCACTCCTTCTGTTACTGAAATTCAATTTCAAACCTACTGAAACTAATTTCAGTCCCCTGAGTTTTATTTCTCAGTCCCTGATTCAGTTGCTGGTATCAGCTACACTGATGTACCATCAGTCACCCCACACTTCCTTTACCCACTATCGGCCTGATTTTATCAGACCTCTATCAACCATCTCGTTCAACCCTGATGCATTTCAGCTTCAGGACCGCTCAGTATACCACACTTGTGATAACCTCAGCCCGCAACCAAGTCTTTACACACCCTGATAACCAAAAGCTTAATAAGCTTTCCAACACACTGCTTATCACACTGATTCACACTACATTCAGGCTAAGCCTTAAACAACAACAACAACAACAAAACAGCCCCTTTTCATCCCATCTGAAATCCAACAGCTTTGACCCAAGCTGCCAAACCAAGAATTTTTGAACAACACATCTGATTATCACAACTCCCTAAAAATTATCACTCACCTTTTAATCATCATTTTCCAATGATAAATATCATAATCGATTTACCCACTGAATCGATATGACTTCACACGAATTAACTGCCTCCCTCTTCTTACCGAATAACCCTCTTGTCCTTTTAACATTTAAACTCACAAATACCACAGATCCAGTCTCGAAACTCTTTCCATCTCAGCTCGTGACAGTAGCAACCTTTCTTCGGCTTTATCAGTCTTCACTGGTTGATGGTATAAAATATGTAAATCGGTTTACATCTTTGTTTATGAAGAATCGATCGATTTTTTTTTAAGGATCTCGTTTATTTTGGTCTTGAGTGAATTTTGTATAAGTGATGATTGTTATTGGATCTGGTTTGAGGATCTGTTTTTTTGTGTATTAATTACAGATCCGAGGTTTTAATTTGGTGTGTGGTGAGTGTATTTTTAAGTGATGATTTTGGTGAATTGGATTTGATGTGGATCGGATTTGTTTTTGGGATTAAGATGAGAGTGTCGTTTTTTTTTGTGTGTGTTGGAGGTGATGTTTTGTGTGTGTTTTGGATAAGATCTGGGTTTTAGATCTGTTTTTTTTTGTGTGTGGGGTGGGGATAAGATTTTGGTAGGTATGGATAAGATATGTGTGGTGTGTGTGGGTTCAGGGAGGGTTTTGGGTATGTTGGTGTATTTGTCAGTCACCATAAATGTGTCTCTCCCCCTCAAAAATTGCTACAACAGTATCAGTAAGTAAATGTTTCTTCAACAACGGGCTTTTTACAACACTCACTGATTTCTTTATCAGTGAGTAACCCACTATTTTATCAGTGGGTTAGGCTATTTTATGTTCAAATCTTGTCAGGGAACTTGGGGCAAATTCTTGACCCAACAATCTCCCCCTATTTGAATATACAAATAGCCTTGGATCAAACCTGCTTGTTCAGAGACTTGGGTTTAGTTTCTGAGGTTCAAGGGTTCAGGGACTTGGGTTTAGTTCTTGAGGTTCAGGTTCAAGGGTTCAGGGACTTGGGTTTAGTTCCTGAAGGTTCAGGTTCAGGGGTTCAAGAAACTTGGGTTTAGTTCTTGATATTCAGGTGACTGGGTTCAGGGTTCATGGGTTTTAAGGGATCAGTAACTTGGGTTGTAGTTACTAGGTTCAGGACCTGGATCATTTTTGATACATCAGTGTCATTTCCCTTTTTTTTAAGGTTATAGTGTTGGGTTTTATGGGTTCATGTTGTGAGTTCAGTGTTGTGTTGATCTTTTACTCAGTTGATCAACACAACTGCCTCTCATCTTCCCACCCTTGTCACACCCTAAAGGATCCTTCAAGGTTGTGATCCCTCCCCCTGATTCAAACACTTCCTGCTCCCTGCTCCCTTCTTCACTTTGATGGACACAATATTGTTCAGGTTGTAAGTTCAGTATTGTGTTGCAGTGAGCAAGAGTGGGGAGGGATCACAACCTTGAAGGATCCTTTAGGGTGTGACAAGGGTGGGAAGATGAGAGGCAGTTGTGTTGATCAACTGAGTAAAAGATCAACACAACACTGAACTCACAACATGAACCCATAAAACCCAACACTATAACCTTAAAATTTTGGTAGGTATGGATAAGATATGTGTGGTGTGTGTGGGTTCAGGGAGGGTTTTGGGTATGTTGGAGGTGATGTTTTGTGTGTGTTTTGGATAAGATCTGGGTTTTAGATCTGGTTTTTTTTGTGTGTGGGGTGGGGATAAGATTTTGGTAGGTATGGATAAGATATGTGTGGTGTGTGTGGGTTCAGGGAGGGTTTTGGGTATGTTGGTGTATTTGTCAGTCACCATAAATGTGTCTCTCCCCCTCAAAAATTGCTACAACAGCAGCAGTTTTTGAAGAACACATTTATTAATTTTTGAAGATTGTTATCAGTAATCATGCATGGATCTGGTTCATAAGAATGAGCCTTATGCTCTGATACCACTTGATGGTCCATGAAATCTGAGTAAAACAAGAACATATTTATTGATAATAATAAATTGTTACAAGATTACTCAAAACCTATTAGATTACATGATAACATCTTCAACTTCTTAAAGGGGATACTTTCGGTATGGTATCCCCTTAGGTGAGGGTTTGGCCTCTTTGGGTGACAAATAATCTCTCACTGATCCAAGCTTTGCTTGTGATTCAGTGAGAGTGATGTTCCTATCAACTAATACACTATGTGTATATTTTTGCTTGTTTAGGAATCCATACTAAATCTATTACAATAGCAAACTATATATACTGGAAAGATAAACAAAGTCAAGATGGGTAGGTGAGATTTGACATCCACTTGCTGTGTGAGTTGTCATCCACTTGGTGTGAGTTGTCATCCACCAAGTGGTCTCTCTTGTACTTTGTCTGACTTCTTTGTTGGAAGTTCCCGCCCATTTATCAGTCTGCTTGTAGAGATAGTATCTTCAGGGTCACTGAGACATTTGTCAATTCTCAGTGATACTGGTGTTGTTTGTAGCTCGTATACTTTACTCACTGACACCGTCTCAGTAAGTAAATGTTTCTTCAACAACGGGCTTTTTACAACACTCACTGATTTCTTTATCAGTGAGTAACCCACTATTTTATCAGTGGGTTTGGCTATTTTATGTTCAAATCTTGTCAGGGAACTTGGGGCAAATTCTTGACCCAACACTTTCCCCCTATTTGAATATACAGATAGACTTTGGGCGTGCGCACGCAAACATCTTGTCAATCCTACGAGTGGCCAAGCAGTATTAAACTTCAACACAAAGTTGAATGAACAAATCCTTTATTGACTACGAGCATAACCCTCGAACTTCACATCACTTCCGAAAATAGCCCTTATAACTACCTTTTACGGATAGCGTTAGACTACTCACCAGAAAATGAGCTACATCCTCGGCAATTATCTGGTATCTCAAGTCTGAGGATAAATATTCATGATATACTTAATGACGATGATCCATAAAGTATAATCATGTGGTTGGGATAAGTCCTACATTCAATTTATCCAATATTGAATATCATGTGACATTGGTGTCTCAACCTTACAGTACATTCTACCAATCCTCACATTTGTCTTAGTTCAATAATATTCCCATATTATTAATTGACAACAGACTATTTAGAATAAAATAATTATTCACGGATTTAAACATGCAAATATAGGACACAAATATTAATAATGAGAATAAACGTTATCCGCACTTTATTTCATTAAAATAATAATTGTTTACACGTCCCTATCCAAAATACTAATTATCAGATTTACATGAAACTATCGGCTAAACGAAGACCAATACCCTTAGCATGTCGAGTAAACGTTTCCTTAGGTAATGCCTTCGTGAAAGGATCAGCCAGATTGTCATATGTGTGAACTTTGAGTACATTGATTTCACCCAGTTCGACTTGTTCTCGAACATAGTGATATTTCCTACGAAAATGTCTGGCGCCTTTCATAACTCTAGGTTCATTGGCGAATGTGATTGCAGCAGAGTTGTCGCAATACACATTTATAGGTAATTTATTTGACAGCATCACTCCAAGATCCGAAATAAATTTCCTTATCCAAACAGCTTCATGTGCAGCTTCCGATGCAGCAATATACTCAGCTTCTGTAGCAGACATGGCCGTTGTACTCTGCTTTTTACTCTTCCAGTCTACAGCTCCTCCATTTATGACAAAAACGTAACCCGTCTGAGACTTCGTATCATCTTTATCAGTCTGAAAGGACGCATCGCAGAAACCTGTAACATTTAGTTCTGCGTCTGGATTTCCCCCGAAAACTAGAAACATATCTTTAGTATTCCTTAAATACTTAAGAATGTTCTTAACAGCATGCCAGTGATCTTTCCCTGGGTTTTGCTGATAACGGCTGGTTAAATTTTGTGCGAATGCCACATCTGGCCTTGTACATCTAACTGCATACATGATAGATCCTACTGCTGAAGCATACGAAACTTTCTTCATGTATGCCACCTCTTCAGGTGTAGAAGCACACATTTCGCTACTTAAGCCATGTTCTACTTGCATGGGCAAATATCCCTTCTTGGAATTTTGCATATTGAATCTCTTCAATATTTTATCCATGTAAGCACTTTGGCTTAAACCGATCAACCGCTTAGATCTGTCTCTATAGATCTTGATTCCAAGGATGTAAGCTGCTTCTCCTAAATCCTTCATGGAAAAACATTCACATAGATAAGCCTTAACTTCATTAAGACTAGGTATATGATTTCCCATGATTAATATGTCATCGACATATAGGACAAGAAAAGTAGTGTTACTCCCACTAACTTTGTGGTATACACATGGCTCATTGAAATTTTGAGTAAATCCAAACTTCTTGATTTCCTCATCAAATTTCTTATTCCATTGCCTGGATGCTTGCTTCAATCCATAAATGGATCTTTGAAGCTTGCATACACGCTTAGGAAATTGTGGATTCACAAACCCCTCAGGTTGCGCTATATAGATGTCTTCATCTAGGCGACCATTCAGAAAGGCGGTTTTGACATCCATCTGCCAAATCTCATAGTCATAGTAGACAGCTATGGCTATAAGAATCCTAATAGCTCTAATGTCGGCCACAGGAGAAAATGTCTCCTCATAGTCAACACCGTATGTTTGGGTAAAGCCCTTGGCTACCAAACGAGCTTTGTAGGTGTGTACATTGCCATCCATGTCCGTCTTCTTTTTGAAGAGCCACTTACACCCAACTACCTTAGCATTGGGTAGAAGGTCTACTTCAATCCAGACTTTATTGTCTTTCATGGATTGCATTTCCCCATCCATGGCTACCTGCCATTTATCATTTTCAGGACTATTAATAGCAGCCCTATAACTAGTTGGCTCATCGTAATCCACTAGTATAGAATCCTCATCCTCTATGTTTAGACACAGACGATCAGGAGCTTTTGTAGATCTTGAAGATCTACGGACGGGTACCACTTCAACTTCAGGTGGAGGACCTAAACTTTCAGGTTCCACAGGAAGTGTGTTAGTGTTCTCAGAAGGCGACGTATCCTCATGATCACTTTCAAGATCATATACTCTCCGACTGAATTCTTGAGACAAGAAACTCTCCTCAAGGAATTCACCATACCTAGCCACAATGACTTTATTTTTTGGTGGGAAGTAAAAGTAGTAACCCCTTGTTTTCTTAGGGTATCCTACGAAGATACACTTAACAGATCTTTGTTGGAGTTTATCAGGTGAGTCACGTTTAACAAACGCCTCACAACCCCAGATCTTTAAATAAGACAAGTTGGGAGCTTTTCCAGTCCATAATTCATATGGAGTCTTATCAACCTTTTTAGTTGGAACCATATTTAATATGCGAACAACACTTTCAAGAGCATAATCCCAAAAGGATAAGGGAAGAGTTGTAAGATTAAACATAGATCGTACCATATCAAGCAATGTACGATTTCTCCTTTCTGATACACCATTTTGCTGTGGAGTATAAGGAGAAGTGAGTTGTTGGACAATGCCACACTTAGCTAGATAATCTTTAAACTCTTGTCTTAAATACTCACCACCACGATCGGATCGAAGGGCCTTAATCTTCTTTCCGAGTTGTAATTCTACTTCATTCCTAAAAACCTTGAATGTCTCAAAGACTTCATGTTTGTGTTTAAGTAAATAAACACAACCATAACGACTATAGTCATCCATGAAGGTTAAGAAGTAGGTAGCACCGCGTTTAGACACATGTCTAAGTGGACCACACACATCCGTGTGTATCAATCCAAGTAGATCCGAA